>MNCI01029667.1:81242-165182 GCA_015680685.1 Gnetum montanum
TTTTGTCATAGTCACTACCTCACTCCCTAGACTCCTCTACGATTTTAAGAACAATTTTGAACCTACTATTCAGGGAGTCCCACATTTGGTCTACCTTTGCTGATACCTCTATTGTTAATTTCTGGAGTGGCAAGGTTTTCCTATTCACCATCTCTTTGAGTGGTGACTCTTCCTCCTCCTCACAGAATCTCACTCCCCTTTTTCGGAGGGAAGGATCTCAGTTGTACTCTTCCGCACTTTCTCTCTTATGTAGCTCCCCTTCTTCCTTGGCTACTTGCTTTAGCAATCTATGAACTTGATGAGACCTAAGCTCTAATAATCTCCCTTGGGCATACGTTCTAAGGGTTCTCCTGGCTTCATGCCTAAGTCCATCTATGAGATGGCATAGTGGATCTCGCTACGAATAACCATGGCCAGGGCAATGATGTAATAGTGCATAATAATGGCCCATGGCAGCATCCAAGGGTTCATGATTTCCTTGCTTCCATCCTTGGATTTACTTTTGCAAGTTAGACACTTGGTAGTACGTTTGGTATTTATCATTAAACAGTTCTAACATTGTACTCCACCTCCGAATGGATTCCAGTTCTAAGGACCAGTACCATCTTTCTGCTTCTTTCACTAGTGTCCTTGGGAACAACTTCAGTTTTTGCCATTTTTTTTCTATGTTCTACAAGGCGCATGCATCGTGGAATGCTTGTAAGTGATTTTGAGGATCAACATTGTATCCTCCCTCAAACCATGGGATGTTATTCATGTCTAACCTCTTAATCCTACTATCTTTTTGGTGCCTTGTGGGAACTCTTATAACCTCTGTTATGTCTAACATGCTTCTAGTTGCGAGTAGGGGTTCTTCATGGTCATCTCATTCATAGCGTCTATGGTATCTATGCGGTTTCTGACTCTCCCTTCTTCCATGCCTTGATTCCTTAGAGTGCCCTCATCCTCATTCTTGACTGTTTCATTGATGTTTTTCACTCTATTTACCTTTATCCTCATAGTTAGTTTCCTTATGACTGCGGCTGGATATTGAAGGAGAGGGTGAATGTGATGATGAAGGTGAATAAGAAGGAGAACCATCACCATGATGGTGTTTTCTACCTTCTCTTCTGTCGTCCTAGCCATGATCATGATCATGATCAAAATGCCTACCCTTATTGTGTGTTTGTGTTCCCTCGTTGAACACTTCGTGTTCATGGGGATTAGAACTAGAGTTGTGAACTATGGAGTGTAGGTTCTGATACACCACCTCCTGACCATCGTTAGGAGGGGGAACATCATTTGGTGGGGAACTTGTTGAAGCGGGTTCACCACCCTCAATTTTTCTCAAGACATGCAGAGCGTTATGGGGCCATTTACCCTTCAAAGATGTATAATATCTCTCTTGTTGCAAGTCCCTTTGATGTTGCGCTTTTGTGGGATGGTAGTTCCTTATGTCATGATCTCATGCAACGTATTCTGTGTATAAAAATGACATGCCGATTCGTGAGAGAGCACGAAGGAGCATGTTGGGGACTGATCGATCTGGAGGTAACACTATGTTACCTTCCAAGTCTCTTCAATGCAGTTGTTCATCTTGATGGAGAATAAAGGTAAAGTCGGGTACATACTCATCGTGATGAGTATATACCACACGAAATTGTTGACGAACTGGTGGATCTTGGTTACGTGTGTTATGCTGCCAACTGTCTTTTGTGTTAGTCCTAGGCGGTGAAGTGCTCTTATGTGAAGAAGAAGACATCTTTGTTTTGCTCAGTGTGCAATTTACCATTATCTTATCTTTTCTTGATTAACCCTAAGGGTTCGTTCTAGTGTCCCAACGATATGAATGATTTCCTATGTTCTACGTAGCGCACAAACAACTAAGTCCCTGGCAACGGCGTTAATGATGAGTGGTGAGATACCCCTCCACTCAACCATACGAATACAAGTGTTTTACGCACGATCCGGTCGAACTCCAAGTACTAAGTGCTTATGCACCTTAATGGAACACTTAAGGTTAATCAATTGCTGTCTTTCCAAACTTACTTGTATTTTCACGGTTGTATAGTTAAGTAAGCTTGAGGTATATGATTTTTATATCTTTTATCTTTTTAATGTCGTATGCTAATCGGGGAAGGTAAGGAGAACTAAGTGACTAGCTTACATTAACTATTTACTACTAAGTTCTAATTGTTCCTAACACCAGTATCCATTCCCACTTGTTGCACACATCCTGAACCAATGCAATGCTGTTGGGATTACCAAACGCTAATTGTTATTGGGTTACCAAGCGCTGCACACATGCTCGACGCAGTCATACTGAGTGCACTTAACTAGGAGAGTCAAGGGTTGAGAGAGATCAATTAACTAGAAAAGTAATTAAACATTCAAAAATAATTAATTACTATTTAGCTTAGTCCATATGCTGCAAGGTTTATCATAAAGTTTGTCTTTATTGCCATACACAAATGTGTGCTCAGGTACAATTTGCTCAAATAAAGATCCGTTCACTTTAAGACTCCTACTGCGGGCACATGGAGATTATTCTAACTCTAGAATGGTAAAACTGCAAGAGTTTAGTTAAGGGTCTAAGTCTAACTGCCTAAACAAGGGAAGCTACCTCTTATTTATAGATAATAAGATGGGACGTGATATCGTAAGGGTGGACATGATATTGCGGCTCATCAATTGGGATCATTTTTTGACATATTTTCTAATCATGGAATTTGTTTTCTCTTTTGGCATCTATGATTTTGGGGGTTACAATAGTGGTCATTTTTATGAAATTATATGTAGATCAAGGAGTATGTTTGTGGCAAGAAATTTTGTCATGTCATGCTGTGGTATTGTCTTTATGGAGAGAGTGTGACTATTATGTGTGGATATTTGTGGTCATGTTATGTTTGTTTTAGATATCTTGTGCTTGTGACATGTGATGGCTTAATCTAGCCTAGATTGATACATGTTTTCGTAATGATGCTTGTAGCGGTCGTTGGCAAGTGGCACTAGCATAAAGTTGTGGTCCAGTTGGTGATGAGGTATCTTAGAGGTAGTTACGAATTTACCTTCACTATGATGCATCAGCGAGGCTCTTGTCTCAGGCCTCATCCTAAGAATGGAAGAGTATAAGTGTGATCGTTCTTACGATTGGTACATGGCATATGTGTGTATGTCCATATAGCTAATTCTCCAAAAGTCTAATGGTTGTGGATCATAGGTTGATGAATACTAGCACCAGTCAAATAAATAAAAGGCTAATAAAGGACCTATAAGCAAGTGATTGATTATGAGTACTCATGGTAATGTTTCATATGCTACACTAAGTATGGATATGCTGGTGACCACATGAGTTATAGGTATAGGTTAGTATAGGGATTACATGAGTTATGTGTATATGATGATATAACAACCACATGAGTTGTGTATATGTTGTTATAGTGACTACATGGATTATGTGTATGTTAGCATCGTTTTGTGAGTCATAGTAAATGTAATATAGCCTATGATTGATTTATGATTGTGTGGTCCATGTGATGCTTGATAGTATGGTGTAGGTATAATTGCATGGGCATGATAGTGGAGATGCATGTGGTGTGGTGTAATGGATACATGATTGATTATGTTTGACAATGATTATATCTATGACTATGTGATAGCTATCTCTTCACTTTAGTAGGGATTATTCTGGTGCTATGTACGACATCATATGTACATGTGTTGCTTAGAACATGCACAAGACTAGTTATTGATACAGGTTGCTTTGTACCCCATTCCTCTCCTTGAGTGCAGCACTTGTTGATCTTCTAGAAGGGGTAGTGTAAAGGCTTCTCACTTAGTTTTATAGTAACTTTATTTTGTGACAAGTGAAGGCAACAAAGGTGTAGGAGAGCACTGAGAAAGCTAAGAAGATGGATGTCTACAAGGATTGGTTGATGTTTATCTCCAAGCACAATTTTCTATGAATTGTTTATAGTTGAATGACCTTCACTGTATGATGATGTTTATGTTTTGTATCCTATGTGAGTAGTACAAATATTTGGTTTATGTAGAGACATACACTTTTATAAATTGAAATGTATGCTTATTCTTTGGTTTGACATGGATTTTAGTATAGTTTGATCTTTCATATATTTATATATATTGAGTGGTTTATTCTTAATGTATTTTCATGCATGATTGGTTCCAATTTATCATGATTCCATTGTATTATTACTCATGATCCTAGCCATCACTTTGTCCTAACCAACACGATGTTACAGCTACAGCCTAAGTAGACTAATAAAGTGTCATGAGCAAATTAACAACCCATTTTAAATTTTATATACTAATAACATTTTCCTTACGTGAAAATGATGATCTCATCGTTGAGGCATAAAGGCAAACGGCCAAATTCTTTTTATATACCTGCATTCAGAATGAACAAGACATGAATTGGGAGACCTTACTCTCATGCTCTACTGATACAAGTTATGGAGAGATGAAAGTAGAGAACCCCATAACGTGAACAAAAAGCTGTCAAATTTCTCTGCACGTGAGTCGTTGTAAGCATCAATCTGGGCAGATAATCGCAACAGTTACAAGTCATAATTCAATCACAAGTGTTGGAAAGTGGCTCTCAAAATTTGTAATGAAGATTTAGTTTGATGTGAAACATTTTGCAATTTGCAGCAAACACATTACAGGCATTTAATCAGCCAACGGCTTTGGGAATTTGAAGGGTAACCAAATCCCAAACATTCTTAATTGTTTCCATGTGCAGCTGCAGATTGAGATTTAATTAGCGACTTTTCAGTACAACAGTGATAGCAACGTTGCTCATCTATCCGAATTAATCTGTCGCCACCAACTCTATGTCATGAAAGGCCGCTTCAACGCTGCATTTATCTCACGTCTCTGGACTCTCCCAGAGCCAGCAATTTTAGGCACACAACTGTCGGGTTTCTCAAGGACTGCTCGAAGACGAAATTGCCATTCATCCGCTCAAGCAAGGGTATGTTTCACTCTGGTTTTCTTCTCCCGCAGATCTGTACTCTTGAATATGCATATAGAATTTTGAGTATGAATGTGCCGAATTAAGTGTCCCTAAGATGGACTTATGGAGATTTGGTGAATTTTTGTTTTGATTACAGTTTAGTCATATTAAATTTCAGTGTCATAGCCAGTCCGTAGTCCTGAAGGAAGATCTTTAGTATTGTGATTATGTTTTTCTTTTCTCCCGAAAATTTCAAAGGACTCAAACCTACTTTATTACCCCTAAAGACTATTTCGCTGGTAATTTAACAAGAATTTTTTTAGTAGACTGATGTTTCTTTTGGATGACTAATCAAAACTCAAAAGTGGTAAGTCATCTTCTGAATTCATGTTGACAGCCATAATAAGTAACCACCGCACAATTTGAAGGCAATGACTTTGAATTGGAAATTTGCTGACGAATTTTCTCATTTTAACGGCAAACGATAAAGCTTTGGTGCATAGTTTATGAGATGTAGCTGGTTGGTAAGATTTGTGACTTGTATGACGGAACTTCTTGTACTGGGATCATGGTGACCAAACTTGACAAAAATTGGCTATTAAACTGTGGATCAGTTTCTGCCACAAAACCAGTTTCTGATCTCGATATAAAATACAATTGATTTAAGTAATCTGCGAACAATCGCCCAGTGTGAGTTTCAACCCTCAAATAAGTTTCACTGCAAGTCCCAGTAAGATAACCATGACTAGGATATACAAAAGAAATTGCTGCAACTGAATTTTTAGATTCTAAAACGGAATCTGAAACTGATTTTAGGGTGTCATTGGTCTTCAAACGTAATAAAGTAATTTGATTTGCATAGTCTACAAACATTGCTGCAACTTTGTTTGCATAGTCTACAAACATGCTCTTCTTTTGGTAAATTGATCAAATGACCTCTCCCAACAAGGAGATAATGAGAGGTCACTCTTGTTCTAGTAATTTGATTCCTTAAATAGATCAAAATAGC
This sequence comes from Gnetum montanum, assembly GCA_015680685.1. NCBI lineage: Eukaryota > Viridiplantae > Streptophyta > Gnetopsida > Gnetales > Gnetaceae > Gnetum > Gnetum montanum. The sequence continues at coordinate 87,206 of MNCI01029667.1, forward strand.
TGAGAATATATACTTTTGAGTATTAGATAACAAACTTCCTCTAATAGAATGTAAATAAAAATTCTTCTTTCCTGATATGTTCAACCAAAGTTTAGCCAAGACTTTTTATTTTATAGTTTTCTAGAAAAACCTTTTGATTAAAGAAAGATCCTTCATTTCAATATTCCATACCTAAAGCCATAATTTTACATGATACAAACATCCATTTTCTTGTGTAGCATTCATTATCTTCTTAGCATAAATGACTTCCTTCATGTGACTTTACTTCTAAGTATAAGCAATAAATTGACAAAGGGCTTCAACTTCAAGAGGAAACAAATTTGCTTCTAAAAGCAAGACATCATAAGAAGTTTGCGTTTTTACTTGAAATTCACATACAAGAAACTATTTTTGAACATGCTCTAATTCTTAACAGTTATGTGTGCAAAAAGAAAGTCTTCATACAACACACTTATATAACAATATGGGTTGGACAAAACCACAAAAAAGTTTTCTTTTGATCTCCCATGCCAAAATTTGTTTCCTGCTGCAATTATTTTTTAGAGCAATAGAATTTGCATGCCAATTGTAATCCTCTAAACAATAAGGGTATTTCAACTATAATTATTGGCAAATTCAAATCCCAAATATTTATAAGATTAACAAATTTCAAGCCTTTTTTCCTCAAGGAAAAAATTGTAATTTCTATTTCTAGTGCTACAAATTAGAATTTTAGTCTTATCAATATTGACTTTCATACTAGATTGGTTGCAGTAGTCATGAAGGATTTGAAGTACATAATTTAATCCTATAGCTAATTTTGCAATCAATGCCAAATCATTTGCAAAGAGAAGCATGTTCAAAAATAATCCATTCATTGACACAACATGATTAAAGGCATTTTTAATCCATTCTTCCAATTCATGTATAAATATGCCAAAAGGGTAGGAGACAAAGGACAACCTTGTTTAACTCCTATTGAACTATTGATAATTGTTCCTTCTCCAGTAAGATTATCTTCAATAAGAATGCTAATTGTTTCATAGATTCTTTTAGTAGTAGGAAGGAGTTCTTGTGGAATGTTAATGCTATACAATCTTTTCCAAAGTTTATCTCGAGCAACAAAATTATAAACCTTAGAAAACTCAACAAAGTAGTTAAAAGTTTCTATTGGTTAGGACATTTTGCTTTCTCCACATAATAATGCAAAGATATCATATGGTCTACAATAGAATGATTCCTCTTGAAGTCTATGTGCGATTGAGTATAAAAACCTTACATTGTTTCCCATGAACTAATTTTATTCTCCAAAATAGTGCCCAATAGCCTAGTGAATATGGAATTGATTGTAATTAACTTGTAATTATTAATATTTGTCCAATCTACCTTTTTGAAAAGTAAGACTACTCACCTAGAACACCAAGAACGATCCAAACCATGTCAAAGCCCTTTATTAAGAAGGTTGTAAATTTTTTTACACACCAATGGGCCACCTCATTTAAGAAGTGTTGCATATATCCATTGACATCGGTACCTTTCGTAGAAGATAACCTTTGAATTCCTACAAAAACATCATCAAGGAATAACTCAAGAACACTAGAGTTATCTGCACAATAAGCAGAGCCTCTTGATTAAAAAGGTTATTAAAGATGTTAAGTATTGTGTAGTGTAGAAATTGTTTTCTCCGACTTTGCATAATTTTTTTAAAAAAAGTTGTTTAGGTCAGTAGCTTTTTTAATTATTAAAAGTTTTTTTCATGTAAGGTTTTTTTAAAAAAATTAATTTTTTCTAGTATTTAGTGGTTAGTTATGATGAGTTTAACTCGGTCATGTTGAGTTTGTTTTTCCTTTTCTTATAGAAGCAATTTAAGAGTTGCCTTATTGTGCTAAGAGCCTATTGTAATGTTTTTTCTAAAATAATGGAAGAAGCTAGCAATTCTTATATTTTTCAAGTTTTATTTCAGTTTTAATTTTTCACAATGAATTTTCTAATGATTTGATTTTCACACTTTAATTTCTCAATTTCTTAATTTCTTAGTTGTTTCACAATACATTTCACACGACATTACAAGTCTTCACAATATCACAAGCATTTCTCAATTTTAACCACAAAGCTTTCATTCCTCCTTATCCTATCTGTTGCACTCATTCCAACAATTGGTATAAGAGTTTTTAATCCATTTTCATTGCCACCAAATAAATCAATGACATTCCGAAGTGTTCTATTATTTTTTATGGCTCTCAAGATTTTACTTATTAGTCATATCTAATGAAATGCCTTCTCCAAGTTCATGAAGTGTGGGAGTATGTTGAGCTTGGTTTTGTTGTGCCTCCATATCCAATGACAAGAGAGCAGAGGAACAAGCTTAGAAGAGATAAGAAGACTGATTCATTTGTGAAGATGATTATTTTTAGTGTTTTGGAGCCAATTGGAGCTAGAATCATTACTAAAGACATATCCAAGGCTTGTTGGGACACCTTGCAAGAAGAGTATAGAGGTAATGACGTAAATAGGAAGTTTAAGGAAATGAAATACAAGATTAAGTTTGATAATTTGAGGATTACAAAAGGAGAGTCTCTCTCTCATTTTTTTGATAGGCTTCACATTATTTTGAGAAATTTGGCTGAGTACAATTGCAATCTCACAATGCAGCAAAAGGTAAATAAGGTGATGCAAGTTTTTTACAATGATTACAGATTCTCCACCTCCATTAAAATTATTGTTCAAACAAAAAACCTCTCCATCTATACAATCGATGAGTTCTATTGAGAGAAGTGAAACTTGGATGTTGGTGGACAGGCCAAAAGGGAAGAAAGTCATTGACACTAATGGGTCTTCAAAACCAAATACAATGAAGTTGGTAAAGTTATTGCACACAAGGCTAGACTTGTAGCAAGAGGGTTTTTTCAAAAGAAGCATGTTGATTATGATGAGATTTCTGCTCCTGTTGCTAGATTTGAGACTATAAAGGTATGAAACTCTATCAAATGGATGTTAATTCTGCATTTCTTAATGGCAAATTAGAAGAGGAAGTTTATATTTATCAGCCTGAAGGTTTTGAGGTTCAAGGACAAGACAAAAGGTGTGCAAGCTAAATAAAACTTTGTATGGCTTGAAACAAGCTCCAAGAGCTTGGCTTCATAGAATTAATGAAATTTTTCTCAAGAATAGTTATAAGAGTTGTATGTTTGAGCCTACCTTGTACTTTAAACATGAAGGTTCTGATTTCATCATTATTTCACTCTTTGTTGATGACTTGGTTTTTATGGCTATGTCTGAAAAATTAAATGAGCAATTCAGACATGATATGAATGGTGAGTTTGAGATGAAGGACATGGGAGTCCTCAAATATTTGTTAGGAATCCAAATTGATCAAGAAGAAGAATATTTGAATATGCATCAATCAAAGTATGAATAGGCCATTATTGAAAGGTATGGGATAGAGGAAGCCAATATTCCTACAACTTCACTTCTCAAAAATATAAAGCTTTCAAGGAAAGATGATACTCCATTATTGATCCTTCCTTATACCGAGTTATGATTGGTTCAATAAAATTTTTGTGGCATAGCAGGCCTGATTTAGAATATACAACTTTATTTTTATCAAGGTTTATGCAAGAGCCAAGGCAATCACATCTTAATGCCTTGAAGCATCTTTTCAGGTATGTTAAAGGAACAGTTGATTTTGACATTAAGTTCATTAACGGAGATGGAAAGTTTTATGGTTTTTTTATGCTGATTGGAGAGGAGATGTAGATGATCGTAAGTCAACTTTTGGTTGCTTTATTTTTATGGTTCTAATCCTATTTATTGGAAGACAAAGAAACAAACTAGTGTGAGCCTCTCATCATGTGAGGTAGAATTTATTGCTATGGCTGAATATCTTCAACATGTTTTGTGGTTACAAAAGTTATTTTCTTAGTTGGGTTTTGAAGTTGAGCTTCCAATTTCCATGTTGGTTGGTGGATAATATAGCAACAATTCAGTTGTCCAAGGAGCACATAATTCATAAGAAAAGCAAGCACATTGACATCAAATATTACTTTATCAAGCATGAAATGAAGAAGGGCACAATTAAGCACACACATGCTCAAAATAGTGATCAATTAGCTGATTTACTAACTAAACCATTGTAGGATTATCGAATTGATTATCTTTTGAACATGATTGGTATGTGCAAAGTAGATGAGAAGAAAGATCTTCGAGTTTCTAATTTAGCGATTTTCAAACCAATTTCAACAATGAAGGAGGGAATGTTGAGTATTGTGTAGTGTAAAAATTGTTTTCTCCTACTTTGAATAAATTTTTTAAAAAAAAGTTGTTTGGGTTAGTAACTTTTTTAATTATTAAATTTTTTTTGTCATGTAAGGTTTTTTTAAAAATAATATTTTTTTTAGTAGTTAGTAGTTAGTTATGATGAGTTTAACTCAATCATGTTGAGTTTAACTCCCAGTTGAGTTTGTTTTTCCTTTCCTTATAGAAGCAGTTAGAAGAGCTACCTTATTGTGCTAAGAGCTTGTTGTAATGTTTTTTTTTTTTTTTGGTGAAATAGTGGAAGAAGTTAGTAATTCTCATATTTTCAAGTTTTATTTCAGTTTTAATTTTTCACAATGAATTTTCCAATCATTTGATTTTCACAGTTCAATTTTTCAATTTCTTAATTTCTCAGTTATTTCACATGACATCACAAGATTTCACAATATCACAAGTATTTCTCAATTTTAACCATAAAGCTTTCATTCCTTTTCATCCTATCTGCTGCACTCATTCCAACAGAAAAAAGTTTGAATAATAGATAAGGAAAAGTCTTAATCATTTTGTTGTTTGTTTCAAAAGAAATTCCAAAAGCTTTTTGGTTTAGATTTGATCTCATTGAACTTTCTCTTTTAAAATGAATAAGCTTTCTATAAGTCTTTAGCATTGCAACTTCTAAATGGTGCAACTAGAATATTTTTACAAGGTATCAAACACTCAACATTAAATTAAGGTTTTCTGGAATAGGCCTCTTCTTAATATGCACCTAAGAATTTGTAGATGAAAAAACACTAGTCAAATTTAGTTTACTATCATTGTTGACCAACATATTAGCCACCCATGTTTAGAAATCCTGGTAAAAGTCTTCTATGAGACAATGCATTCTATATTTCTTATAGTGAATATGGCAAATTGGAGCAACAATAGTGAATTTAAGATAATGATAAGGGGATTTTGAAAGTTTTTCTCCCACTTGAAAGTTTTTGACTACATCTGTGTTATCATAAGTAAACAAGAGAAAATCAATTCAAGAGTTACCTTGGTTTCCAGTAAAGGTGAGAGGATAGAATGAAGGAAATTTGCTAATGCCACTAAGAATTAAAAAATCAAAGTAATTACCCCATTCTAACAAATGAATACCCTACTGATTTGTGATAAGGATCGTCACCTAGAACCACAATGCTTATCCTGCCAAGTAGGTTCTTGAGAGGGTTGGTAGATAAGCAAAAGCTTAACCTCTTTGAGTGGCTGTGCCTAAGCTCAAACTTATGTCTTTGACTTGAGAAACAAGCACCTTACCATCGCTCCAAATGATGGCTCTTAATACCCTAGTGATTTGTAATGATCTTTTGTGAACTAAAAAGAATTCTTTGCTGAACTTTAAATGAGGGTTCCAAATAAGACTTTGGATTTGATTTTATCCAACACGAGCATTAAAATCTCCACAATGAAAAACTTTACCAAGTGGCGAATTCTGCAATATCTTGGCCCAAGTATCGAAAATGATGCTCTCATGAAAGATCAGTAGAAATGTAAATAGAAGAACCCCTCGGAGAAATTTAACAAAAAGCAATATAAAGGGCTTTTGAAATGTCTTAAACTTTAACTAACTAATATTGGTTATTATTGCCAACTTTGTGTACCTTAATGGAATAATCTCTGGACTTTTTAATTAAACAAATAATACCACCAAAAGGTCTACCCCTTGCCTTGGAACACTTATTTTTGACAAAAATGATATGAAAGCCTGGAATAAAAAGACTTGGAGAATTTATTCCCAAGGTCTTGAATGATAAAATTAATAGTTATTATAGGACAATCACAGATTTCTATGGACCGGTTGTTAATCTTTGACTAATATCTTAGAGTCTACATGGAGCTGGTAAATTGGTAAGCAACACAGAAAGGGTACAAAAGCACTAGATTGAAGTTCTTTCAAGAAAGTTGAAGGAAGAAATGTTTTGATTTCGAAGATGCAGAAGGTTAGTGGAAATCTTCATTTTTCTGTTCCGGAAGAGCTAAAAAAGGGACAAAGGAGTCATTTCTTAGAGAGAGTGATACAGATTTGCATAGTGCTAGCTCCAAACCACCAAAGCATCATATGATTTGTAAAACTGTCACTTTTCTCCTGACATTGACAGAGAGGATAGCTTCTATACAAATCATAACTGCATGTTTGGCAAAAGGGTGGTTTCCTCAGTCAGTTCAATAATAGCATAGATTATCCATAACCAGGGAAGAGGAAAACTGATGAACAGTAATTGCGTTTGCAATAGTAGCATTGTAAATCAGTTTTTGCCATGTGATTCTTCTTCTTCATCAATTGTGCATGGCATTTCTTATGTATTACAGAGTGGTGATCCTATTAATTTTATTTTTGGTTTCATTAATTTCAATGTTCCTAACTTTATTGATATGAGAACTATCGTTTATGAAGATGGGGGAAATATGCAGGCGATTGTGGAGGTTGAGAAGATTGTATGGGAAACATATGGTTTCAAGATTCTTTATTATATTTGGAACGTGTACCAATATCTCTTATACTTGCCGATGCATAGGATACATAAAGTATATAGCAAATTTGTTTGATTCAATTTGGAATGTGTTTTAAAAGATAAGGCCTGATACTGTGGTCCAGCTATGGCTACAATTCTTGTTGGTGAAATGGCAATACTTTGAAGTTTTTGAGCCGTTCTGGGCTCATTATCAAATGTTTTAGTTTTCATTCTTCATTTTGGTTCCCGTAAACTCAAGTTCGGATTATAAGATGTCATCTATCTATCCAATGTGGTATCAATTACTTTAGGTTTCATGTTGCATTCAGGTTAGTTTAAGAACGTAAGGACATTAATACAGTTCTTTTGGGTAATATTACATGGCAAATTTGTACAGACACCAAGCCATGGATCTTAATATCTTTATAGAGGCTATGCTTCCATTATTACAAATCCCTCCCATGTTTGGAAATATCTTCAAGCTATTAAGCCTTGGTTCATATAGGGGGAAATGATGTTTGGAAGTGGAATCATATTTTGACCTATCAATTAAAATGACCTTATCAAACTTTTAAGAGGTGGAGAAATTTCCATTCTATGGTTATTTTAAGGATAATGTTTACACCTCATAATTAAGATTGTTTATTTTGGCCAAAGGCCAACTACCAATCATATTTTTATAATGATAAATAATATATATTTTGTCCATAACACTCGAGGGCCTGATCATGTTACACTAAATAATATATATGTTATCTATAATAAAAAGTTGAAAAACAAGAGAAGAGCCATGTAACTTTCATTCATAACCCTCTAGTACTTAATTACATGACATGAAATTATATTTCCTAAATTTTTCATCCCATATTACACAATTTATTTTGTTCTAGAATTGATAAATATTTTTTTCTGGGGCCGAAAGGCCAACGACCAATCGTACTTTTGTAATGACAAATAATATATATTTTGTCTATAATATGCTAGGGGCCTGATTATGTAACACTAAATAATATATATTTTATCCATAACAAAAAGGAAAAAAACAAGAAGAGCCATGTAACTTTAGTTTATAATCCTCTAGGACTTAATTACATAACACTAAACTTTATTTTCCAAATATTTTCATCATATATTAGACAATTTATTTTTTCCATAATCAATAAATCTGATTTTTGTTAAAGAAAAAATATTCTCTTGGCCAAATGATAGATATAAATATTATAAATATATAGTTAAACTAGTACTTAATGCAATCATGGGAAGGCTGCCAACCAATGAACATCTTTGATATAGAGGGATAATGTAGGATAATAAACTGCCCTTTCTGCTCACAGGGACTTGAAACGATAAATCATTGATTATTTTGTCAATGTTCTTTCTTAGATTCAATGTGGCAATGATTTTGACAAATGTTAGGGCAAATACAATCGACTTCACACAATATAGCTGAGTTTATGAAGGAATGATATCTAAATGAGCTTAATAATAGACAGCTAAGGTTTGGGTAACTTTGTCATGGTACATTTGGTATACATTTTGGCAGGAGAGAAACTTACAGCTTTTTCAGCAAAAGCATCATGAGCCAAAATCATTGTGGATAGCAGCTTTGGCGCTGTGGTATGATTTAGCACAGTATATAAAGAACTTTCAATGGACAAACAATGGTTAATTTAGTATAGAGTATGAAGGAGTAATACATAAACTGCATATGTGCTTAGTAGATGTATGGTTATTTAATTCAGATAGATGAATTTTCATGTATGGTTTTATCTTATGTGAGCACTTTTGAAAGTGAGCAAGGTCTGATCCTTTTCCTACTGCAGAGGGAAGATTTTTTATGATTGATTGAAAGGATGAAAACTTGAAAATGCATTTCCAAAACTGTTAGGCGTTTTCTATTATGTTGTCTTGAAATTTATCTCTTTTTTGTGTTCATGAAGTGATGTAAGGTTCTATTTCATTGGGGATGCTGTACTTGGGATTTCTTGTGACTTGGCCACAATAGAACCAGGGTACCCTCTATTTGAAAAATACGAGTCATTAATTTTAAGAAACTATGAAGCTTGATTTAAACCTTTATGTTTGAAATCATGTATATTAATTAGTGATAAATGTTGACTGTGATGAGTGAAATTAGCTATATGCTTAAAGTTGAAATGTTTATTTTTCAAGTTTGTTTCATTACTGTCCCTTCTTTAAATCTGGTCCATTACATTTGTAATGCAGTACAAGCTGTGAAGGTTAAAATTTCATCAACTCGTTACACATTTAAAGATCTTTGTATCTTCAGGAAATTTCAATGGAGCATATTAAAACGGGAGCAGTATTGTGTTCTGAAACACAAAGCAACGTAGCTCTAAAAGAATCTGATAAGACCCATACATATAAACAGCTGATTGATCTTGCTTGGAATTTTTCGACTCTACTGCAGGTGAGATAATTTGCTACTGTTCATGACATTTAAGTAAATTCAAATGCTAGTGAAATTCTTTCAGTATTTCTTTTAGAATGTGTCTGGAAAATATTCTAGCTCTTCACTAGCAAACTTAAGTTTATCTAGAATTTAGCATATGAGTAAGCTATCCTTTATTATCAGTTACTTTTAGGTTGTGTTTCTTCATTCCTTTTTTTTAAAGCAACTAATGCTGGTCATGAAAAGGACAGTCAATGAAGGTGATCTTATGTGTCGACTGTCTTGTTTATCTTTGAAACTTTCATGAATATCCTATTAATATGATTTTAACTGCTATTTTGTATCAGGGATCGTACAAGGAGTCATCTGAAGCAGCTTCACTACTTTCAAATGCACGTATAGGTATTATAGCAAAGCCTTCTGCAGAATTTGTGGCTGGCTTGTGGGCTACTTGGATATGCGGTGCAGTTGCAGTTCCCTTGGCAGTTAGCTATCCTGAAGAAGAGCTTTTGCATGTCATGAATGATGCAGTCAGTCAATGCTCCACTCGTTTTCCCCCTTCCTGTCATTGAAATTTTCATGTTGTTGAATTATTTGGAAGATAAAACACAAAAATGCATGGTTCTCAAATGATAATTGTGATGAAATATTTAACCATTGTGCTTAAGTTATATCGGATTTGAAAAACAATTCAAAAACTGCTAAATCATGACATAATTTCAAATTTCCGATCTAAAAGTGACGTAGAAATAGACAACATTTTATGAATCAACCATGATTCCAACAATATTGTCCATTTCATCTGTTTCCACACTTCAAAATATAATATTTACCAAAATGGAAGGACCGCCTGTTCCCAAAAAGAAGGAGAAAAAATCATAGAAGGATCCTAGTAACATTCTTTTTGGTTTTTTCAAAGAAATAACTGAATACCCTATTTTCATATCAAGAAGGTAAATGCCTTGATGATTGATACTTTTGTCATCAAGAATTTAAAACTTATGTTTAGAAATATACATGAATTTATAATGCATCGGGTTAAAAGGCATGTGATTTACATCCTACAGGCTACATGTTCAATTCCAATGGATTACTGCTGGAATACTGACATTATATAAAAAATGATATAAATTGAGCACATTCAACAGATGCTTAGGTCTAGGATGTAATTAAAAAAATTGTTTCAGTTTTATTAAAGGAAAGATATCATGTCAGTGTTTGGTTTTTTTTGTTTTGTTTCAGTATCCTATTGATTAATCAAAGATTATAACATGTGCTTGTTGGGAAACATTTCTAAACCGAATATTTGAATTGAACATGTGCATAAATGGCTAGCTTAATTTAGCATAATTTCATGTGACGTAAGTGTCGGGTGGATAGAAGAATCTTTAGTGTTGCTTCCTTGAATTCAGCAGTCTGGAAGATATGTCCATTACTGAGCACCAACCAAAGGCATCATGCAAATTTTTTCAGAAATGTCACTTTTCTGTACCAGATTGTCATTTATGTGTCTTCATTTGCAGGATGTCTCTATTGTTTTGGGTATGGAGGGCTATCAAGAACTTTTGGAGAAAGTTGCTAAGAAGTGTTCAGCGAGGTATTTTCTTCTTTCTTCAGCCTTTAATAAGAACTCTGAAAAAGGAGGTCAATCTAATGTATCTAGAGAAGGCCCAAGAACGACATGTTTGACAGAAGTTGATAAAACAGCTACCGAGAAAGGTGATCTATTGATATGGTTTGATTTTCCCATAGTTTGGTTTGGCTTTAGGCTTACAGTGAAAGGCAAAGCCTATTGATTAATCAATTTATAACTGTAGGTGGTGATCCAGCATTATTTATCTATACAAGTGGCACGACAGGTAAGCCAAAAGGAGTTGTGCACACACATAACAGTATTACTTCACAGGTATTATTTGCATAATCATAGGTTATGTTATGTCATGATACATTAAGTATATTACATAAATATCTTTATTTACTTCTGCAATTACATGTGAATCTCTAAAATGTTATGGAAATCTATTTTTGCTAAAGATTTTAATTTGTCAATAACTTGTCAAGGAAAAATAAAAATTGTTTTTTAAACAAGAAAATGAAAAATAGAAAATGTTTTTTTGCAGGATGTAAAAAGAATATTTTATCAGTTATGAAATTTAAATTTGGAGGTCAACCAGGAATTTCTTAGGTTCCTTCAGATCAACCAAGGAACATGAACAAGGATGTGTTACATAGCATCTAATCCAAGTACATTACAAAAAAGTGATAAAGAAGAAGAAGAAACAATTACATATTACGAACCTTTAATGTTACTAGTTTCAAAGAGTCAGGCAGTTAAGTCATTAATGGATTATTTTCATTTTTTTTGAAAAGCTATATCAATAATCTGAGTAATAAAATCTTTTAAGAATGTTCTGTCATTTCGCATCTTATTTTAATATTGCTTTTAACCTTTATGAATATGACTTACGTTAAGTTGGATAAGCATATAAAACAACAAATAATCAAGTGTAATTGTTATATTTGTTTTCCCAAAATTATAAGTCGTTTTTAATCCATCCTTAACGTTCAGATAATAACATTATTTTGTAAACAAAATAGTTGTATTTCATTTAATCATAATCTGATGTAAGAGAAACGTTCCATTTTTTTTCCGGGTTGAAGCATAGTTAGCTCCTTTAAAAACAAAAGAAAAAAAATCAAGCAATGACAAATAATGAATTCCATTAAAGTTTTGTCTGCTAACATTTATGTTGACGGGTTCTCCCATTATATTTATTTTAAGGCCAACATCTATAAGTTTGAAAGTGTTATTGTTGCTTCTAGTAACTGCATAGGTAATTACTGATAATGCTTATTAATATATGGTCAGGTAAAGATGCTGGCTGAAGCTTGGGAATATACACCAGATGACACATTTCTACATTGTCTCCCAATGCATCATATCCTACATTTGTATTATTTGCAAAACGCAACACCCACCCACTCTCTCACACACACATAGAGGAACTTCCTTTTGTCATACTTTTTAATGATATAACAAGATTGGTATTTAAGTTCAGCCTTAGCATATTCTCACATGTTCATGGGCTTTTCAATGCACTGCTCGCTCCTCTTTATGCTGGTTCTACGGTAATTTTTTATTGATGCCTTCATGTAGTAATTGCTGTCTTTATGAGTTTGGTGTCACGATGAAGTTTTATTTCTGATTAAGAAGCTGTTAAAAGTAATTGGTTATTATTTTCTTACATATTACATTGTTTATGTAATTTCTGTTTGCATCTAACTAAAAGTACTAATCTGAAATTTTTGCAGGTTGACTTAATGCCAAAATTTAGTGTAAGAGGAGTCTGGCAAAAGTTTCGTGATTCACATGGTAAAGGTGGTGCCTCTTGTAAGAACGCAATAACAGTGTTTACTGGGGTATGTTAAGTTCATGAACTTTGTTTCATAACATATATGGTGGAAAAGGCACAGAAGAAGTGGTCCCATTTTTAAATATTTTGATATAGTAAAATATTGTTGGTTGACAGCTTAGTTTCTCTATGTGAGTTGATTTTTATGAATTCTAGTGAAAACCTTACCAGCAGTTAAATAGGTATAGGCAGGTCAACTTGTCAATGAGACTGAGCCCCTTGGACATGGAGTCCTGTAGTTAACAATTGTTGCAAGTTTTGTTACTGTCTATTGTACGGCTAAGCAATTTTCAGAGAGAGAGAGAGAGAGCACAGTTGTCATGACAGATTCCCATGAAATCCAATGTCATACTGCTCCTGGCTTTGGATTTCTGCCTTTACATGGACACCATTAATGACTGTTACCAAGTATACATGTGCGTTGAAGCTAACAAATTGTCATCCATATATCACACGGATGACAGACAATTGTTAAACACAAGTGTTCTTATGTGTGCAAGGCCTGAAATGCAGGGGATTAAATTTATTAAATATTCCAATGTTTGGTTGTTATGAATGGTTTCAAAGGAATGCTTTGTTGGTGCGGGCATTGTTGTTTGTTTATAGGACATATTCACTTTCTGCTTTCTCATTTATGTTTAATCAGACATTCCCTAACATTACAAGTACCACATTTGCATTTAATGTATTACATGCCTTTTCTCCCCTCCATCGTTTACTTTCAGTGAGGTGTAAGCACAGCATAGTGTTTCACTTTTTCAACATGCCAGCTAATATAGAAAACGTGAGAATTTGCTGATGGACAATTAGCATATCAAGCCCAGGTGTTTTTTCCTCTTATCTGTAAAATGAAGTTTTAATTAACAATAAAAATTTGGAAAACAACTGAAATTGCTTGGATCTTAGAAATCAACCAATGGCCATGATCAAAGGTTTGTTAGATCATCTTGGTTGTGCTATGGTAGAATCCTTCTAATGTCTCCAATTTCCCCTCCTTTTTTTTTTTGTTTATTTGTTTGTTTGACCAATTCTTGGCAAAAAAATTTAGTGCATAGTTAGGCAATATAGAGAATGTGAAAACTTGATGTCAGGGCATAAAGTTGTCTGAAGAATATGTTACATCCATGAAACTGCTTAGCAACTTGGTCATTAGGCAACGACCAGCTTGTAACATATAGATTGAATTCAAATTTTAATACATTGATGGTCTATTGGTTAAAGCATGATATAGATTTCATAAGAGCTTATAATTTGTGGGAACTTACATATTCTAAAGTGTGTGCTTCAATCAAGTTTGCTGATCTTTATTTATTTATTCCTTTTTTGAAGTAAATATAATAATCAAGTTCTTATATTATGGAGCCTCTTCAGTTTATACTTTATGTTAACTACAAACAATCTATATTTATAATGCTTTCATCATATGGTACTGCAAAATGTTTAAATTAATGTACAAGATAGTTCTGTTTATTAATTTAAATTTTCTTTTTATCCGTTTAAGAAAAATTGTTATGATATTTTTGGTTTCTAGTATTCAGCTTTTTCATTTTATATTTGTTTTGCTTTTTTTTTTTTCAAAATAAATCATGATCAGTCTTCTAATCACTTTACGTGTTTTTCTTGCTAATTATCTGCTAGGTTCCCACAATGTATGTCAGATTACTCCAAGGTTTTGATGGTATGGATCATGGCGATCAAGAGGTGTCAGCAGCCTCTTCACGAAAGTTGCGCCTTATGGTAAGTAAAACTCAGAAAAGCCATTTTTAAACATGGGTATGGCTTATATACATTGAACAAATTGAGTGAAATCTTTCTTTTCTATTTTTCCTAAAGAACTTTCATGAAACACTTGTCATTTTCAGTTGATGTGGAACTAGAAATAAGTGAAACATTGGTACACCCCAAGATATATAGTCCAATTAGAACTTTATATAACTCAACATTACCCACTGGAATTGAACCCATAACCTGGAACTTCCAAATCAAGTGCCTTACCACTAAGCTAATACTTCATTGTTATACCCTAAGAAATATAACTCAGCATTGCTCACCATAATTGAACCCATGACTTGGAGCTTTCAAATCAAGAGTTTTAACATAAGATAACACCTCATTGTGACTATATGAGTATTTTTTTTTTTTTTTGCCATTCACATCTATTAAGGGCCAAATAAATGCTAATACCCAAATGTTAGATGTCTTTCTTTATGTTAGTAAACCATGTATTTTTTGGTCTACCTAATTGTTGGTTCCCCTCATCTTTAATAAAAGGACCTCTTCTAATAGGAGCATTTTATGGTCTTTTTAGCACATGACAAAACCATTTGAGATAACTCTACTTAATTTTCTCATCTATGGTGCTACTCCAAAACTTCCGCTAATAAAAGAGCTTTTGATATGATCTTTTCTAGTCATACCCATCATCCATCTTAGCATACACATCTTGTCCCATGCATGTGTTGAGCCTAATGCTTTTTGATTGGTTAGCATTCCACACATTGTAGGATCACATGTATGATAGTAATTCTATTAACTTACCCATTAACCTATCTAGGGTTTTTCTATCATAAAGCACACTACTAGCTTCCCACTATGTCTTCCATCTTTCTTCAATTCTATTTATCATATCATTGTTAATATCACCATCCATTTGAACAAGTGATCCCATGTATTTGAATTGCTTACATTGAGTAAATTCTCGGTTTTGGATTCCAATCTTCATGTCTCATTGCTCATTGTTCCACTAAAAATGCACTCCATGTATTCCATTTTAGTTCTACTAATCCTCAACCCCTTTGATTCTAGTGTGTTTGTACAAGTCTCTATTTTTGCAGCCAGGACTTCCTTAAATTTATCCACCAAAACAATATCATCAGCAAAGAGCATACACCAAGGGATATCATCTTGAATATCTTTAGTTAGCTCATCCATCATAATGACAAACAAATAAGGGCTTAGAATAGATCCTTGGTGTAGCCTTACCTTCATAGGAAAGTTTAAAGTCTCTTCATAGACAATGCAGAATGGTGTTGTAGCTCCATCATACATGTCTTGAATAGCCTTAGTACGTAATAGGAATATCATTCCTCTTTAATACCTACCAAATAATATCTCAGAGAACTCTATCATAAGCTTTCTCTAAGTTGATGAAAATCATATGCAAATTCCTCTTCTTACACATAAATTTTTTCATCAAATGTTGTAGCAAGAAGATGGTTTCCATAATTGATCTTCTAGGCATAAAACCAAGCTGATTTTCAAAAACAGTTGATTCTTGCTTTAATTGTTATTCTATAACCCTTTCCTATAACTTCATGGTGTGACTCATAAGGTTGATGCTTATATAGTTCCCACAGTTTTGAATGTCCCCCTTGTTCTTGCAATAATGTGCTAAAAAACTGAAAGGATATGAATACCTTTTCCCTGTTAATTTATTTGGTACTTAAAAGCAGCGATTGTTCTATCAGTTCATCAGCTTGTATTTTTTGGTTGTGCATTTAACTATCATTTGTGTTTTAACATATTAGCATACGATGGTGTTATTTCCTTTGATGTCTATTAGTTTCATATCAATTTCTTCTCATGCATGCATGCATACATGTATTTATGAAACATAAGATCCCATGTTAAAATTTCAGAAAAGGAATTCTGAACCTGGTCTGATAGATCCAAGAGGTCTCAGTGGACGTAAATAAAAAAAATTTCAGTTTCAGTTTGAGAATAATAATCTGATTAAAATTTTTAGCATTTCAAGCATTCTTAGGGTTGAAATCTGGCTGGAACAGTATAAGATTATCAAGCATTGTACTTAAGACTTGTATGTAGTTGCAGATTGTTCGTCTCCGAGCATCGTACTTTGTGGATTATAAGACTATTCTTGAGCGTTGACTGACATTTAGTCCATTGCAGTAGCAATAGGGCCTATCACGTATTGATTTCTCATGTTGGATTCTATTATATGGTTCACTCTTTTTATTAAGTAAAATATTGTATTCATAGTCTACTATGCTACCGTTAATGTCATGCTCTCACACGTTAATAATTCATATGTAAGTTTTATGAATTCAAAAAAGAAAAAAAGTTTTTCATATTTTTTTACGTAGATTGTCATTTGACGCTTTCTAAAATATAGTGGGAGAGCTACATTGTGGACTTTGAGTGGCATTAAAAAGTTGTATCCTATTTTACTTTCAGATGTGTGGTTCATCTGCCCTTCCATTTCCTGTCATGAAGCGATGGGAAAGCATCACTGGACATCGGCTTCTTGAGAGATATGGAATGACAGAGGTAATCTAGATGCTATAAAATTTAATCGTGAGAAACTTTCAATATGGCATTCTCAGGTTTAATCATTAATAGCATGAAGCTTGCCAATGGGAAATTAACATTTTGTTGAAATGCTCGGTTAAATTTATGTAGTTTGGAATGGCACTTT
This sequence comes from Gnetum montanum, assembly GCA_015680685.1. NCBI lineage: Eukaryota > Viridiplantae > Streptophyta > Gnetopsida > Gnetales > Gnetaceae > Gnetum > Gnetum montanum. Next base: position 104,195 of record MNCI01029667.1, read on the forward strand.
CAAATCCTTTGGATGGAACCCGTAAAGAAGGCACAGTTGGTAGACCTCTTCCTGGAGTGCAGGTTCATTTTTGCTTTCTTCTGATAATTTTCTTGATTTGTGTTCTTCTGCCATTAGCGTATAGTTGAAAATGCCCTTACAGTTTTCTGAAGAAAACAAGAGCAGAAAGTGCACTTTAAAATGCTATTCTATGAGAGCATATACATTCCCTGGGGCTTTTAATAGAAAACTAATGAAATAGTACTAGTTAAAAACTGGTACGTAGTATCAGTGTTTAGCCTCTGCAAAATGAAAGGGTCTGAACATTGAAGCATTTTACAATGATAGTGAACTAATACAACAATTTGTTGCATAAGAAGATTGTGATCGATGAAGTGCGTCTTGTTGGTAAGACTTTGTTACTTGCATTTTGCATATTACAGGTTCAATTCCGAAAGGTTATAATATGATATAAAAAATCGTCTGAAAAAATGGATGGAACCGAATTTTGTTGAATAGATCCCCGGTCTCCACATGGATGTAATAAAACACTTGTTCTAGCAAAATACTTCATAATTGTGGGATTAGTTTTTTTTTGTTTTTCTTGCTTGTTTGTTTTATTAGATAGATTTTTAATAAAATGATCAAGTTGTATCCAGCTTTTTAGCAACCATTCCTACGTTTGAGAAGATGATTACATGTAATTTAATTGGAACCCTAATTTTTGAAAGTAGTTTTAAGCACGTAGCAAAGTACTCATCAATCAAAAAACCCATTGGAATCCTGAAACTTGCCTTATAATAAAAAAATTGCAATTTTGAGTATGCATTTGATTTCTTATTTTAAATCACTATTGGTTTTTTAATCTACATAGAGTTAGTATCTATCGCATGTTTATTTTCTTCCCATTTTCTTATTGAATTTCTCCAGGTAAAAATATTAGGAGATAATGCAAATTCCTCTAATGAAGGTGAGCTCTGTGTAAAAAGCCCATCAATGTTCAGAGAATACTGGAAACAACCTCAGGTACACTTAAATTTGCACAACCAAACAATATTTTAAAATAGAAACTGGTAGCATTTTGTATCTTTCCAGTTTGTTCAGTATTTAGCCAGATTTATGTTTATTAAAACATGAAACCATACTAGTTTTGGATATTCTCTAGATTAGGTTATTGGAAATTTGTCTTACTTTTTTATAGTAAATAGAATAGTCATTCTGGACTAAATACCAAAAATAATCTTTAAAAGTAGGTTGTCTGTAGGTGTGTACTTCTGAAGAGCTCTAGAATAGTTTTGACTTAAATTTCCAACTTCATTATTGATGTCCACCATTGCAAAATGTTTAGTCTAAACTAAAAAATTAAGTCACTATCTATTTCCTTTCATTTTTTTATTAATATGCAACCCTCACAGGTGACGAAAGATTCATTTGGAGATGATGGCTATTTCAGAACTGGAGATACAGTGAAAATGGATGCTGACGGGTACTACGTCATATTGGGACGTATGTAATCTTTTTGACAAACTTGATTTCATTTTCTAATGTTAACTCTCTGGTTTCTCATTTGCTGACGTGGATGCTAAAAAATGAAGAAAGAAAGAATTAAAATGACATAATTCCTAATAGCCTACTTTGAATCCAATGAATTGTTTCTGAATACTAAGATGCCACACAGCTGACACAAGTTAGGATAAATATGATAGTTTATATCCTGTGCAAGCATGTTGCGCCACGATAACCACTTTCTTGAATATATAGGTACCAATGTTGATATATTAAAGGTTGGTGGGTACAAATTGTCTGCCCTTGAAATTGAAGCACTTCTCCAAGATGTGAGTATAGTAAAGCACAAAAAGGATGTTTTTTTTTTTTGGAATTTAAAATCTGGTTGGATTCATAGCGAATAATAGATGCCTCACATTAACTTATTAATTATGGCATGTCCTAACGTCTAATGATTTTGATATCATATCCGTCTGCAGCACCCAAAAATATCAGAATGTGCTATTCTTGGCCTGCCAGATGAAGATTATGGAGAAATCATTTGTGCTGTTATTGTTTTAGAAAAAGAAGCAGGAGACTCTGATCCTCTAGTTAACTTGCAAAATCTGCAGAACTGGGCCAAGGACAAACTTGCTCCGTACAAGGTTCTAAATATTTTTTTATATTTTCAATAATTTTTTACTAGTGTGTTTTGTAGAGTCATTTTCAATCTTTTTCCACTTGCATGAATGAAATGCTATGGTAGAGACCATTGTTTACTGTTTCTGATTTCCATTTATATGTCTCAGATTCCTCAGAGGTTACATGTGTGGGAGTCCTTACCACGAAATGCCATGGGCAAAGTAAGGCTTATTTCCATCATTTCTCCATGATAATTTTATAAATGCATGGCTTCTCGAAGTTTAACTTTCAGGACTATTTGTAATATAAAAGTCTTTGATACCTTATTGCTTTGTTTAACTTGCCAGGTGAACAAAAAAGAACTGAAGCAACTTCTACTGAAACAGAACTGAGATATCGCCTGGCAGTCTGCTTTCAAACCAGAAGCTGGAGTTGATTGATAGAGCTGTGCTTCCCTGATGACCCCTGTAATATGTTTAAACTGGGAATGGCATATGGAAAACCTGAATAACTAATTCATTGCTTTGATGCTCCTATTGCTCCAACTATGACAATTGTCATATCAATATATTTTTCATTTGGAAACATTCTATATGCAAATTGGAGTATTTTTCGTGAACTAGATGCAAGCGAACCTAAAGCCCTCTTCTTGGACTATTTTTCTTGCATAAATAACTATTGATCAAGAATTCTGTACAAATATAATATGGTATTTTTTTAATTTTTAAATTTAGTTAAGGTAGATAGAGCCAAAGAAAAGGAAACACCTTAATACAGCCCAACAATTAATTTGTGAAAAAGAAGAAGAATTACAACCCAATGGACAGTTCCTGGGTAAAAAGGTCCTTTGGTGTCTATAATACAAGGAAAAAAAAAACAGCAAGTACCAGCAAATTCAATGTTTTTTTTTCTGAAGCATTCATATAAATTGATCATTTTTACAAGGGCCTCCTAAAGTTTTATGTTGAAAAAGCAACTAATGACAGGGTGAGGTTTTCATACAATAATGAAGTCAACAAAGGATTTATCATTATACCAAACTTGATAATATGTTTCATATACAATGCAAGCTCTATTGTTCTTGTTGTTCATCTTAGCCTTATCTCGATAAAATGGGGTTAGATAAATGAGTTCTTTTTTGCTATTCACTTTATAACGAGCTAAATCTTTGTTTATTTGCAGATTTTTCAAATCATTTTCAATAATTTTTTACGATGTCTTCTTTTTTGAAATAGTGAATTTGTCACTAGACTTGCTTCTTTACCCATACTCATTCATGATGTGAGAACCTTTGTCTACTTTCACAAGATCTAGGTAATGATATTGTGTGTCATTTTTGGAAGATGCCTTAACAAGCCCTTGTCCATTTTCCACGGCAACCAAACCTTATGATTGCTGCACATCACATCTAAGGAATGCTCTAGCATTTGCAAAATGCAAGCTCTTTTATAAAAGAATATTACACAACCAGTCCTATCCATGAAATTCCATTAGATCATGCAATCAATGCTTAACCATCCTAGTGGGAACGCTTTAACAAAGCTACCATTGAATTTCATGAATATTCCCACTTGGACTAGTGGTAGCTTTGTCATATATGGTTTAGTCCAAGGCATATGATAATTGATGTTGTTATGGCCTTATCGTAATCTTGATAGTAATGGAAAAAGTAATTCTTTAATCTAACTAACAAGAAGGTAAATTTGAACTAGCCTAGAGCGATGAGCATCCAGTCTTAGCTTACCGTACAAATCTTTGGCTCATGTAATTGTTACTAGGTTACGAAGCGTGATGCTACTAGGCGAACCAAGCTATAACACTATGGGATTACAAAATGATTATGCTTAAACACTCGAAACTAGTCGTACTCATTTTGTTTTACTAATAAACAAGTAAAGTAAAATACTTGGAAATGTAAATGATTGAAGAAAATAGTAAAAACTCCACTAAGTAAAATAGTAAAACTAAGTGGATGTAGCAATGATGAAAAGCAATCTTGATCTTTGTTTCTGAACATGAACTATGCCCAAGTACACTTCACTCAAATAAAAAATTCATACAACTACTCAACACCACACTACAAGCATTTACTCTATCGCTAAAGCTACGAAAACAGAGTGCAAGAGTCTACCTAAGGATGGAATGAATGTTTTACGAATCTATAAATCTAAGTGTTGTATTTATAGGCTGCACACATCCCACAATATTGGATCTATGATGACGTAGCATGTGCTACGATATCGAATAAACAACATCGTAGATATAATATTGCTGTTACGATATCTTGGTGGATAAAAATTGACATTTGGTCAAACAGATGAGATATAGCATCAATGATATTGTAGATGTGATGTAGCATCAAAGATATCTGAGCCAAGTGATGATTTATCATTCCCCACAATTGACTAAAAACTTGTCCTTGAGTAAACAAAAGGAGGAACAAGTTCTTTACAAAATATTGGAAAGCTATGGGATTATTGACTAACTCTAAGTGCCATAGTGGTGTGTACAAAAATGACACAGTTATATGACAAAACAAAAATAAAATTTGAAGTGGCTTGATGTAGTTCATATTTTGGACCGTGGTGGCTCTTCCATTAGCTTCTTCTCTCTATTGTCTGGATTTAGGAAAGTTTTCCCTCTTCTGTCCTTGTCTTTTTCTTTTCCATATGTCCTCTCTACTAAGTATGGCACAAAGACTCCTTTGATTTTGACTGTTGCATTGGCCTCTTTATTTCGCCAAAATTCGTATGTTTTTCCTAAGTACCATTCTCTGTTGTTGGTTCGTGTGGGCCATAATAGATACACTTGGAGTTGCATCTTTACAGCTTCCAGGTTGTGAAGGTCCTCCTTCTAGTATTCTCTTTGGGACCATCTGCAATTAATCAAGAGCTTAGGATTACCAAAATGTTTTCATCAATGCTTAATTGTTCATAATCCTTCTTGTACTATTGGTTAGATCAAGTTCTTATCATCTTATGATTATAGAGTTAGAAAAATTGCAGGTGTTATATCTTTTAAATTGCAGATGATATGATAGTAGGTGTTATATCTTTTAGTTATTTATGACCTTCTATCATTTTCCTTGCTTATTATGGCCTAAAATAGTTGATATGGTCTACTAGGAGTATTATTTGAATCTTTCTGGCCTTAGTTTGATTGATTAACTTTGAGGTTCTTATTATCTCCTTGCACTTACATTTTTTAATATCTTCTAGGCATTATGAATTTGTGGCTCAAATTTTCATTCACTTATATCATGCAATGAAACCTGCCCATGCACCTCCCCCCTCTCCCCACGACTAAGTTGAGTGCTCCGGGATCAACAAGATTGAAGAATTTTGGAAATCAGTGCTATGAGGATGAAGTTAAGGCTTTTGGAAGCTAGTGCACAAGAAGGTTGAGAAAAAAATTGCAAAAACTTCACTTTGCTACAAATGAGAGAAATGAAAATTTTCACCAACTCCCATGTGTATGTATACTATTTTTATGTGCATGACATCGTAGATCAAACATCATAGATACGCCATTGTAGGTGCCTACAACATCGTAACTATGACATCACCATTAAAAAGTTCAAAATTTTCATTGATTTTTCTTGGGAAAAATGAGTTCGATGAAATGTCTAGAAGATGTAAAGCTTGTCTAAAGGGTCATGGGCCATGAGTGATGCACAATTTTCAACAATTTAGCATTCAAGGTTCATGAAGAAGGAATCTTGAGTAATGAAAGTTTATAGTATGGATAAGAAATGGATAATGAATTTTTTATGTATAGATAGATTATTAAATGATATGGAAAGCTTATTAGATGTTTTGGAAGGCACAAGATGATGCGGAATTGCTTGGCAAGTATGAAATACAAGAGCTATACAAGTGGGTCCTCCCCAAAGCAGGCTATAGCCCCTAATGCCCTTGTATAACCATGTCCAAAAGTGCCCTTAGGCACTCAAGGAGTTGAATATAAGACATACTTGTTTAGCAAAACACACATGTTAGTATCACCAGATTGGAAAAATAATGCTATATTATACAAAACCACAAGTTATGATTAAATATACAGTGAGGTGAGATGGACTAAAGAAGGGATTCTTGAACTTGGGATGTGAGGTGTCTTACCATAGGCATAATGAATTCTTGTATTTTATTAGTGGTTAAAGTAATTATTAGTCTTTCTATTCAAGATTCAAACCAATTCTAGACCACATTCTAGTGACATCGCATTATTTCATCTCTTGGAATTACAACTGTAAGACAACCACTAATGCAAGAAGTATCATCACTTGGCGTATTGTCCAAGGGAGGAGTTTATTCATGGCACTTTTTATTTTTCTAGATTCCTAAGAAGCCGCCTACCTTCAAACATGGGTAACATGTCTTTCTAGTGGGACCCCTAGAAATTTATTCTATTCATGAATTTTATTTTTATTTGTGTCAACCTTACAAGAGGGCTACCTTCAAGCATGGGTAACATGTCTTTCTAGTGACATGGTAAGGCAACACTTATTGTACTCTTACTCCCATTTTTTGTTAGATCTACAAGGATATAATACAACCTTAGCAACATGATACAACATACAGTAGTGGTCTAAGAGATTCCACAAGTTCCCTTGATGTGACACCCTTCACATTCCCCCTTGGTTCTTCACTTTTTTATCCAAGCATAATGATCACAAGTTTATTCTTAGTTTGATGATGGAAAGAATATCATTATGGCCATGGTAAGAACCTCTTATTATTGAAATGAGTGGATGGATGGTGTGGTCTCACTGTATAGATAATCAATCCCTTATGATTGATAATATAGAGAAATCTTCACCTTGTTGGGACTACATCTTGCCTTATTTGATGTGTTTTATTGAAAATTGACAAGAATATGTACAAGGAAAATGAAAACAAAGTATGAAAAAGATAAAAAAGAAGATAGTAAAAATGGAAAAAGATGAAAAGATATCAAAGAATGTGAAAATTGGTAAGAAATGTGAAAAGGCATAACAAAAAATTATAAATAAAAAAGAAATTGTAAAACAAAAAGGTTAAAAAATGCTTATTAGTTCCTTAATCATGATTGGTATCTCCCCCATGATTGAACTCATGGATGAGTGTTCGGAAAATGGACCCTAGTTCCCTTGGACCATACACTTGAGGTTTCTCACTTACCATTCTTAGCAACTTAGTTTTTTGATTATTTTCCCATGTAATCTTGATGGTAATTGAATTTTGATCATCTAAGTCATTAGTTCCTCTTCCTATTGGGGTATGATTATGATTTAGTATTTCCATTTGTAAGTTCTTAGTTGGGGTCATTTCCTTAAAATAGGAGTTAATAAGCGATTTAGATTGTTCCATGCATGTTTTGGACAATTGAACATTCTCAATTGTTGGCCATTGGGTGTCTTTTGGTTTAGTGGCCCCTGCTCTCTCTTTTGCACATACTTTTCTTTTACATTTAGTATGGATTGGTGTCATGACTATGTTGGCATTTTGAAGTGCTAGTCCACAACTACACCCTTTATCATTAGTAATGCATGGAATTGCCTATCTTTCCACAGTGATAGGTTCATCTATTATGTTTTGTATTAGAGTAGTAATGGGTATTGGCTCTTGTGTCAGATTGGGAGACATTGTTTTGGTGAGTAATGATGTTGCACTTGGTTGGCCTTGTGCGAGTTTTGATGAGCTAGTAGGTCTATGAGTTTTGTGCTTAGGTGCAAAAACTATCTTAAAGAAAGGATGTTTTCGAGACTTTTGTTGAGATCTACTAACATTATCATTTACTTGTATGTTCATAGCCCAAGTGGCATTCTTCTGTTGATGTTGTGGTGCTAATCCTTCTTGTATTGGTGGTGGTGACATATGGTGGAGGGAAGTATGAAAATATTGAGGATGTTGTGCAAGATAAGAGGTTTAGAATGGTGATCCCATAGGAGATGTTGTGGGTTGATGATATTCAGGAGAGTGGTAGTAGTGATTTAAAGTAGAGGAGTTAGGACTAGTTGGAGAAACATGTTCTTGAACATAATATCCATGTGGATCCAACTGACAATAAGGGTAGTGCTGGATTGATGATGACATCCCCCATGACTATGGGTTTTGCCACTGCAGTTGATAGTAATTTTAAGGCTGATAAGAAGTCCCATTAGGATAGTATGGTTGGTTTTAGGACTATCTATAATTACCTTGTGAAAAAGGTAATTTCCTAGGCATTTGCTTTTGTATGAACTTGGAATTCAAAGCAAAAGCCCACTACTCCTGTAGATGTAAAATGATTGGGCAATAGCCCTTTGGATAATCATATAAGCATATGTCGCATCCATCATCCTCTTTTGTGGTTGATTCTATAGCCTCTTCTTCTATAGTCATTTTTCCTTTTTACCGATAAGTGTTCCTACTTGTTTCGTTGGTCTTTTTCCTCTTTTGGTGTTCACTTGATTCTTTCTATGCTACATTCTCCCCTATGATTTTCAAGTACGTTGTAACTTTCTCGTCCATCAACTCCCACATCTTATCTAGCGTTTCTTTGATCTCAACGATAGCCCTTTGTATTGGCAAGGTTTGTTGTGAAATCAACTCATTGAGAGCTTCGTCTTTTTCCTTATCATGCATATGGACTTGTTTGAAGAGTTGGTTCCTAGTTATATTCCTCTACATTCTCTCATTTACATAGCTCTCTCTCTTCTTTTTCCACTTGCTCAACTAGCCTTTGTATTTGACGGGCTTTTAATTTAGATAATTGTCCTTAGGCATAGATCCCAAGGGTCTTTCTCGTTGGGGTACGAAGCCCATCTATGATGTGGAGAAGCTACTCTTTTTGAGAAAACCCATGGCTTGGACATTTATGCAGTAGAGAATAGTATCTATCTAAGGCCATATACAACGATTCATGATTTCCTTGATTCCACCCTTAGACTTTTTTCTTAAATTGAACACTCTCTTATAGGTTTGGTATTTCTCGTTGAAGAGCTCAAGAATTGTGGACCATCGGTGGATTGAATTTGGCTCCAATTATCTATAGCAACTTTTGGCTTCTTCTATTAGTATCCTAGGAAAGAGCTTAAGCTTTTGTCACTTACCCTCAATGTTCTACAAGGTGCAAGCATCATGGAAGGTTTGTAAGTGATGTTGTGGATCAAAGTTATAGCCTCCCTTAAATTTAGGAATATTATTCATGTTAAGCCATTTGATGTGACTTTCCCTTTGATGCCTATGGGGTATTCTAACTACCTCTATTATCTACATCATGCTCCTAGTAGCCAACAAGGGTTCATCATCATTAGACATGTCATGGTGATGATTTCTATGTATATTTGTCTAATTATGATGATCTCATCTATGCTAACTTTGATGCTCTCGTCTATTTCTATTCTATCTTCATCTTGACCCCTTAGTATATTTCTATCTCTATACCTGCGTTCATCTTCATCAGAACTAGATGTTAAAGAGGAGAGAGGAAGATGGGAAACTACAAGAATTGTCATGGCTTCTATATTTTCTCCTATGATCCCTTATTCTATCTTTTCTAGGTTTATAGGAGGCCCTCCTTGGTCTAGGACTTACTCCATCTTCTCTAGGATTATTTGCATTAGTTGAACGTAGTCTTTGACTGTAGTAAGGGTCTAATTAAGCATCTAAAACCCCTGCTTGTGGTTGTTTACTCCATTTTTTCTTAGTATAGGTCCTATCATTTCTCCTACTAGTGTTTTCATCATATAATGCATTATTGGCCCTATGTGAAGAAGAGATGGTTTTTTTTATAATGTGTGTGACTTAAAATATTAATGTTCTGTACAAGATAGATTGTTAATATGTTTATAGAGATCATGTATAATATAACTAATCTAGATCACTAGCACCATCCCTAGCAACAACGCCAATGATGAGTAGTAGGTACCCTTATGCCCAACCATACAAATCACAAGCGTTTATGCACGATCTGGTGGAATTCGATGGATGGGACTAGTTGTGGCATCTAGATTGTTAAGCATTGATTGGACTAGTGGTAGCTTTGTCACATATGGTTTAGTCCAAAGTGAGGAATATGATAACTGATGTTGTTATGGCCTTATGCTAATCTTGATAGTAATGGAAAAATTAATTCTTTAATCTAACTAACAACAAGAAGGTAAATCTAAACTAGCCTAGAGCAATGAGCATTTGATCCTAGCTTATCGTACACATCTTAGGCACATGTAATCATTAATGGGTTAACAAGTGTTATACTACTGGGAAAACCAAGCTATAACACTACTAGGATTACCAAATGATTACATTTGAATGCTCAAAACCAGTTGTATTCATTTCACTTTACTAATAAATAAGTAAAATACTTGGAAACATAAATGATTAAACTAAGAAAATAGTAAAAACTCTACTAAGTAAAATAGTAAAACTAAGTGGATGCTGCAATGATGACAAGTAATCTTGATCTTTATTTTCGAACATGAACTGTGCCCAAGTACACTTCACTCGAATAAAGATTTCGTACAACTACTCAACACCAAAATGTGGGCATTCACTTTATCGCTAAAGCTACAAAAACAAACTGCAAGAGTCTACCTAAGGATGGAATGAAAGTTCTGTGGATCCGTGCACCTAAGTGTTGTATTTATAGGCTACACACATCCAATGATATCATATCTACGATGATGTAGCATGTGCTATGATATCAAATAAACGACATTGTAGATACGATATCATCGATGGACAAAAATTGACTTTTTGTCAAACAAATGAGATATTGCATCAACGCTATTGCAGATGCAATGTAGCATCAGCGATATCCTAGCCAACTAATGATTCATCAAAATGTCATAGTATTCTCAAAATGTTTGATTATAAGCAAATCTAGATTTTTAATCTTCTATTTGGTTTTGAGAATTAGTCATTGAACACATCTATTTCTATTTTTACAAGAAAAATCTAATTAAGATGAAGTAATCTTACTTTAATCAATTTGTTAACCTTAATAGAAAAATACATCACCAAGGGTTAATCATCAATATTAAAGGATGAATGCTACAAAGAACAACACTCAAAAATACCTTTTTTAAGAACAAAGTCTCAATTCTATAGTGGTCAAATCACATAAAAGCATAATGTAATACAAACATTGTTGATGCTAACAAAAAAGCAAAACACTTCTTCAAGGATTTACATGGTTTTATTCAAAACTCATTTTAAAATATGTCAAATTATTTCAAAGGAAGAGCATGTAGACCAAATAGACTCATGTGAACAAATTTTATAAATAAAAATGCATTTAGTTTTTTCATATGAGATAGTTGAGTGTGCTCCAAACTCTTTCTTTTTAATTAATCATAAAGAGGAATTTTAAAGTTTTTGCAATTAAAAAGAGAGGTTGTAATTATCTTCCCTTAAAAGTCTCAATTTTTTTATCTTAGATTTGAAAAAAATGCAAATTGTACTAAAGAAAAAAAAAGGGGGGGATGAAAAGGTGATTAATGGTTTCATAAATAATGCAAGTGTTATTTTGAATTATGTCTTAACTTAGGAAAACATCCTTTGAAGTGATGGCTTCTCTAATGAGTTTGATGAGGAGTAATTTTAAATGTGGGTTGAGAATAAGATCATAAAAGTTAAAGAGGAATCATGTTTAATCATTGCTTTATAATAGTTCACGACCCTTATTAGTGGAACTCTCAATGTTATCCCTTCAAGTCCAAATTTTTTGTTTTTAGAAAACATAGGAATCTTTTGTTTGAATTTTATCATTTGAAAAAATCATGTTAATTTGATGCATTCTTACCTACCTTGAAAAAAATTAATCTTTTCATTAGCAAAATGATGTCTAAATAAAATTTTTTATGCCTCATTGTCATTAAAGAATTAATAATCTATCTTGTTTCTAGAAAATGAGCTTGAATTCCAAAGAAAGGATTCCTAAATCATCATGCTTTTTAAGGTTGAAGACTTTGTAGTCATTAGTCTTCCTATAAATAACATCTATGACATACTATTGGAGGTGGCAGCAAAATAAGGTCCCTTTTTTCTTTTTGAAACTTGTAGTTAGCCTTCAAATTTTAGCTAAAAATTTAACCATGACTATGACCACAACTGGTGGCTTACTCCTGGTATTTTAGACCATGAGTCATGCTAAGGTCATGGTGCAGTCATGGCTTGGGACCATAGGTTATGGTCAAGTTGTGGTTGTCATAAAAGTTGACAAATTTCTACCTCTAGCCTCCTCTTCAATTTTTTCAATACCACAAGTCATTATTGACTTGTGATGTAATACCGCAACTCAAAGTGAAGTCATGATGGACAAAAATACTAGCTTTTTATTCTATGCAAAACCATGACACACGGTGAACTTGTGGTCATGGAAAAATGCCAATATCAACCTTGAAATGATGTAGGAGCCAAGCACAAATTGTGCTACACAAGTAGAGGATGTTGATGTTGTCCTAGCAATAGCAAGAGCAACCCAAATGGCTAAGTATTGGACACCTTCACACCACTTCCAAGGTTGAAATAAATTTTCAACAAAACTTGCTCTTGTTGATTTTTATGGGTTCTTAGATGGCCCAAGAAACCCCTCCTTCAACTTGGAATTCTTCTCAAACCTAAAACCATATGAAATCTACAAGGTGCAATAATTAAGATTGATCTCTAAATGATCTTCTTCTTTCTTCTCTTGAATGACAATAGAAATGATATGACATTGAAACAAGGTTGAAATTGATGAAAAAATGAGATAATTGGATGCAACTAAAATAGCTAAAACAATTAAAATGAGATAATGAGACAATAATATGGAAGCAAGCACTTCTATTCTTCTATTGCTTTAAGTTTCAATCTTACATCAATAGAGTTTTTCTTGAAATGCCTTAAGTTTGAGTAGAGAACCCATACATGGAATAAATAGAAAAGTGAGGAGGTGCTTAAGAGCACATGCTAAGCATTATTGCAAATGGGCCACCTAATCACCTACTAAATTACAAGAACAACAAATTTGTGATCCCAACTCATGAGAATGTACCACCTATGTCTTTCGTGAGGTCCCAACACAAGAGGTAAGTGAAACACCACCAAATTTGGGCCACTGTGTCTTGACTGCAAATTTTTTCAAGTGTCAACACAAGGCAAAACTTTTCTAAGTGTTAAGCTTACGTTGTCCACTGCTGGGATTACACTCAAGAGCATAGTCTACAACACAAGTCTAGATTTGCAAGATTTTTCAAAGTGTTAAGACAACAGCTACAAATTTTTCTAAGTGCCAAGACTACGCTCTCCATTGTTGGGACTATGCTTTAAAACGTAGTCAACATAGTTAGCACACAAATGGCCAATTTTGCAAATTTTTCTAAGTGTCAAGCTAGTGGTTGCAGAGCATGGTTGGCATGGAAAAAATAGTTTGGAAAAAATTTTAAGTGCTGGGACTATGCTCCCTACGATGCTCTAGAGCGTAGTCAATGTAGTTTGCACAAAGACACCAATTTTACAAAAAAAAATTAAAGTGCCAGAACTACACTCCCTACTATCGAGACTATGCTCTAGAGCATAGTTAGCATGGAAATGCATTTTTTGCAAAATCTTCTAACTGTTGAGACTACACTCCAAAGCATAGTCAAGTAGGATAGCCTCCAGAACACAGCACTGGCATCCACATTAGCTCCGACACACCTTCAACAAGCAGGATTAGCAAGTTTTGTCTCTTTTTGCATTCCCCATTTGTCCCAAAAATTGTACCTATGCTTGACACCACTCGAGAAAGTGGATAGTATAGTCTCGAAGTGTAGTCTTCAAACTTGCACTATTTTTCATTTTTCAAGTACATTGTGGTCTTCTCAGCATTCACACATGTAGTTGGGTAGCGTAATCATAGTCTAGAAGTCTCATAGGGTCCATTGGAGCACATCAAAGTAGAACACCATTTGCTTCAGTGGAGAGTGTAGTTGGGTGTAGCATAGTCCCAACTACCCCACTACCACATGGCACTCGATCTGCAATTCATAGCAATCCTAACCCTATAAATATCCTAGCATTCTACATTTTAGGGGTTGCCATTTCAGTATTTTTGGCATCCTCAAAGTGCGTTTAGCATCTAAGCAAAGTAAGGCATTCCCACACCATCGCACATAATCGCAGACCATGGGACATCGTAGTGGCCAACCTGGTAGGCACAAACTCCATGGTGGATGTCAATTTTCGTAGCCCAGACACCCTGAGACTATGACTACATTGCCTACTATGCTTATTTATACACTACGTACATCCTCACCCTTCTTGCAGTTAACTACGCTCCCCCATTTGGGGTGGTGTTTCTCTCTCTATCCCTCTCTGCCTGTACATTTTTCAACATTTTATTCACATTCTGGTATTTACATGCATTTTTCACTATCTTTGCACATAATCACATGTTGACACCTCTATTTTTGGAGGAAAATCTTGACTACACTCACCCCCATTTACATCATTAATGCTGCAAACATCGTGCAAACACCTAACAATGTTATAACATCACATCCCTTAAGTCCAAGTTTGATCAACAAGACCATTCTGGGCATCCCATCTCCACCTCTAGTAGGTCGTCATGCAAACATGGGGTCAAGGCTATGTGCCTGCAAACCTCTCAGTGTTCCATTCCAACCATTGATGTTTTTGGTCGCTACAGTTTTTTTGGCACTAGAAGGATGGTCGGTTCCATTTCCTTCTATAGTCTTTGTTGGTTGTTGCCTTGCACGCTCTCTCCACCACCATTGCTAGCTCTAGGCTAGCATAGACCTGACACCCCTGTGGACCTACCATGGCATAAGTTGGATTTGAGGCTAGCGTAGGAGTTGTTTACAAACCAGTGGATGTAGACTGAACCCCCTTGTCAGTTTCCCTAGAACCCCATGTAGCAACCCTAGGGTGTACATTCAACACTTAAGCTAAATTTTGGGTGCTCAGGAGAGCATAGTTGGCTCTCAATGTAGAGAGTGTAGTTGGCTCTTGGCGTAGTGAGCGCAGTCCCAGAGTTAGCTATTTTTAACAACTTCTACAGTTAGCTATTTTTCACAATTTTTACACTTAGCCATTTTTCTACATGTTTCATGCTTAGATGTTTTCTTGCAGTTCCTATACTTAGTCATTTTTTCTGCAAGTTTTACACTTAGCCATTTTTCCAATTAGCAAAGTCAGTCATTTTCTTTCCTTTTGCAACTAGTAACATTTTGCATTTCGCCATTCGCATCATGAACCCTGAGTAGCCTTCAACCTTCATTCCAAGCACACTCATGGTCATACCCACCCAACAGGAAAACCAAGTTCACCAAAATGCTAGTCCTACCATGGTAGAGCTTGGGTAGTCTCTTAGGTTGCAAAACTAGGAAGCCAAGTACACGGTGCTTAATGATGAGCAGTATAACTTTATTTGCATAAATCTCTAAGCAGGCCTATTTGTAGACCACCAAGACATGAAGGCCAAATGAAGTTATGAGCTCATACATTGAAATGGATGGAAGTACTTCCCCTTCGCTGTCATCTTCATTCTACTCATGAAGGCCTATCAGTGGATGCTCACCTAGCTCATCTAAATGAATGAGCATGAAGCAAGGACCGATTATGAGGAGCCTCTACAAGAGGAGTAGGATGAGTTCAAAGCTAGATCTGAGCATGAGGACTCATTTCATACCTCCTTCGAGCAGACAACCTCCACTTTCATTCCTTCACAATCCTACCTAGCTATTTTTCAGAGACAGTTATAGCTTTAGTGTTGCCTCCTAGGTCAACACCAGTGGTGGAAACACACCAAATGCAGTACACACACCAAGACATGGTGCCTTCCTTTAATGTGGCCTTTGTGATATAGTCACAGCTTGCCCAAACTTCCCTATTGACAACCATCATTCCTGCATAGTCTTATGTGCATACCATGCATATTCCTCAAACTCAAATGACTTAGGCATATTATGTCCTGCCTGTTTCATTCACACCTTTAGCAATGGCCCAAGCCATGCATCCATGGTTTACCTTGGTCACTCTGCCTATAGCTCAGCCTATGCAACAAGAATCTTGTGTGGTCTCACAACCTGCAACTAGGCCATGGGCCAACCAAATAGCATAGCAACTGACACAATCGACATAGCCCATTGTTGTGTCTCCAAGTTTGGATCTGGCATTCCTATTGATCTAGACTTTAATTGAAGAGGTCAAGTGGCTCAAGGCTGCTTCCTTTGAAATACTCCATGTGGTGGACTTCTATCAAGATGATCCCATCAGTCCTACTATTCCACCACTAACTCTCCCAACTGGGATTCTTTTGGCCCACTTCACCAAGTACAATGGTGAAGGAGATCCTAACGTGCATCTTGTAACCTTCAGTTCTAAGTGCCTCTTACTGCAAGCATGGCTACATGCTATCATATGTGTTTTCTCTATGTCTTTAACTAGCAAGGCACTAGACTGGTACCATGTGCTACCTAGGGCCTCCATTTCCTCTTTGAAGGATCTCCTCAGCTAGTTCGTCACATGCTTCAAGTATAACTTGAAGCTAGAGGTGACCCTAGACCAGCTTATGCAGATTAAGCAGGGTCACTTAGAGCCCATGATGATGAAGCACATCACTCAATGAAATCCATGAGCCCATAGCAGAAATGCACCTTTGGGCTATTTTCAAAGGTGTAGTGAATGAATTTATTAAGTCAAAGTTGTATTATCTAGTTCCACAATCCTTAAGCCAAGCATTTGCTCAAACTAAGAGCATTTAGGATGCAGTGGAAGCCAGCAAGGAATTAGCCTATGTGGCCTACAAGACCCTCCACATCAAGAAGGAAAAAGACAAGGGAAAAAAAACCACAACTATGGCAATGGTGGCCAATAAGGCCAAGCCAACCAACACCAAGCCAATCATCAAGCCACCCAAAGCCTCGGCCAACAACAAGGCCTCTAGCTCTAACATTGTAGCAAGTAATCATCCTGCATCATCAGTGGCCACAACACAAGCTACCCCAAGGCCAAAATTTGAGTGCAAGGATCGCTTAAAGTACACATCATTGCCACTCAAGCTATTGGAACTCTTGGACCAACTACTCAAAGCTAGAAGAATCCAATACAAGTAGATGTCTGAGGAGGCTCGTGACAAACATGATAGATATTGTGAGCTCTTGAGGAATCCCTCAATTGCTGAACCAAATAAGCCTTTGGTCCCTAAGCATTTTAGGCTAGACCAATTTTGTCACTATCATCAATTCCCTGGCCACAACACAAACTTTTGCATGGCTCTACAAGATGACATCCAATGCATGATTAACAGGGATGAGTTGATCCTTGATGCTACCAACCTAGTTCACCCCCAAAACCAATCAATGAGGATCTATAAGAACCCTCTAAATGTGATTGAAGGAGGGTACACCATCAATGTTATCAGCATTGACGACAACTTGTAGCTAGTGCAGTGACCATTTGTGGTCAATGTGCCCTATGGCAACATTGGGGCCCCCTCATCCTCCATAATTTCAAGGATCCCTTTTGTTGTCAGAGTGCCACCTTGGGCACCCACAACACCCTTTGTGGTCAAGGTCCAACAACACATTGCAAAAATCACTTTTTAGTTATCCTTTGTCATTAGGGTGCCACAACGTGCGGACTCCTCACCTGCCTAAAGTCCAGTGGTGGGCCATGCATCAAGCCCTACTCATCCAAGGGATCATCCTATAGGCAATGCTAGCCAAACATCTAGGTGGCAGCCCAAGAGGCCTAACAAGCACCTCACCAACAAAATGCCTAGGCAACACCAAGAGCAAAGAGAGCTAGGTCCACTGAAGTCAGTCCCCTTGCCCTCCATCCCCATGGCCAAATCAACTAAGAAGACCACCACAAGCAACCAGCAACCAAGCACTAAGGCTCCTAGGCAAGAAAAGCAAGCCAACCTCAAATCTCCTCCATAAGAGATTTTTCTCTTAGGCCACATGGAGGAGATGAAGGCCAACAAGGTAGACAATGGCAAAGACTTCTTAGGCACATTGGCCGAGATGAAATAGGCTTTAAAATAAAATAACATAACATAAGCCTATACGACCTGATCATGACCTCCTCTACCCATTGTGAAGTGCTAGTCTGCATGTTTACCTCCATTCTTATTATAGAGGACATCCTAGTAAATGAACAATCCATCCATGCTATGATGTTGCCTCCTACATCGTAGGAATCAAGCTCAACACCCCTAGCCTTCCATGATGAGGTGATCAAGGTTGACTTTGAGAAGGATCAAGCCATCACTGCACCTATGTTTATTGCCATCCATGTAGGGCAATGTAGAATTTGAAGGATGCATGTCGACAATGAACATCATCCCATATATTATCATTGACAAGCTTGGTCTTGCTGACAAAATTAAACCCACAAAGACAACATGCCTGAAATCCTTTAATGGGTCGCACGTTGTCATTAGGGAAATGGTCACGATAGTCTTTGTAGGAAGCAATTCCCCATCACTACAGAGTTCATCGTAATCAAGGAGATGCCAGGTTTCAACCTAATCCTAGGTAGGTCTTAGCTAGCCCAAATATGAACTATCTCCTCTCCAATCCACCAAGAAATCCAACTTCCATACAAAGGTAGTGAGGTTATCATTTACGGTAACAACATAGCCCCTTTGGCCATCAACAATATAGCCCTAATGATATGCCTCTCGTAAAGGATGAGGGTAAAACATGTAAGGCAGACCAACCTGAGGAGCCAAAGGAAACCAAAGACTTCCTAGAGGATGCTTTATGGGTTGAATTTCCCTTTGATATAGCGGATGAAGGTCAAGGTGAATA
The DNA here is from genome assembly GCA_015680685.1 of Gnetum montanum. Classification (NCBI taxonomy): domain Eukaryota; kingdom Viridiplantae; phylum Streptophyta; class Gnetopsida; order Gnetales; family Gnetaceae; genus Gnetum; species Gnetum montanum. The sequence goes on from MNCI01029667.1 coordinate 123,063, forward strand.
ATGCATCACACAATCTAGGCCCTACGCACCTCCTAACGCACACCGAGTTAGGAAGCAACTGCGCAACTAAGGTAACCCCTCAGTCCAATGCACATTAGGTGGCTACTTGCCCTTGATTAGCACATATCCTACCTTCTTACACTTTTTTGTGCATTTACGTTTTGCTTAGTTGTTTGCATTTTGCATTGTTTTCTTTGTTTGTGCATTTTTGATTAGTTTATGCATCTGTTTTTCTATGTTTACTCTTTAGTAGTTATTAGCCTACGCATGAAAAATGTCAAAATACATAAAAATCATAAAAACTAAAACTACAAAAATACTTTTCCTGAAAAGGCCTTAAACTAGCGCCTGGCCCGAAAAGGCCTTAAACTAGCGCTACGGCTGGCATCGCACAACCCGCCATGACCTAAAACTAACAACACTTTTTCCTTCCAGCACATGGCCCAAGATAGCCTTAAACTACCACTAGGGCCCAGAATGGCCTAAAACTACAACACATGCTATCAACACACGTGGCCTAGAATGGCCTAAAACTATCATCGTGGCTTGAAATGACCTTAAACTAGCATTGGAAACACCTTAGTGTTGTAGTTTTTTTAGTCCTGGTTCTTTTGGATGAGCAGATCCATCTATAGCCATTGTTCGATAATCTCATGGGTGGCCTCATTTTTACCCCAAATGGCCAACCATTACTTGGCATAGTCTATCTCTGCAGTCTGCTAGGCACTGTCTTCCTATGACCAAGTTGCTAGAAAGTCATATCAAGACTATAGGTTCTTGATCTTTGTATCTTGGCTCATCACCCTCCTTGGAGCTCATGAACGTGCTTCCACAAGTGCTCATTCAAGTGCCTGCAGATCCATAATGCTTTCACATAGGAAAGTGCACATTTACTCACTACCTCGTATATACAACGAGACACCTACTCCACTTTAGGAGGGAACTTAGGGACAATGTCTACTTTGGCCAACCTACTTGGATCCTAGCAAAGCTTGGAACCTGTTAGCATATAACAAGAAAATCAACTTTAGCCACAAACTAAGCTTTCAATTGGTAAAGTAATATAAGCAAAAAAACATTATACACATACCAAGCTCAGGATCTTCTTATTATAGGCGGTTAACCATGTCCTTCACAATGCCTTCCATAAAGGCAAACTTGTCGAGTGTGTCTACCCATGGCTTCATCGAATAAGTAGACATTGGACTGTTAGTAGGCATGTCTAAGGTTGTGACATAACAATGCACTTAGCAATAGCTAAACAGCCAAATATGCTACAACAAAAGAGCAACAACAAACGGTAATCTAAGGCACTTACCTAGCAAGCCCTCAGGTGTGAGAGTAGGGGGTCCACCCAGCTGCATGCCATCAAAGAGGCTATCAAAATCACCCTTGTCAGGGTGGAATAGCCCCTCCTCCTCCAATGGTTGGAGGGTCTTTGTGGCCTCTCACAGCTCCTCCACATGTGCTTCCCCCTCCTCAACTATTGCTTTCACCGTTGCATCAACAACCCTCTCTCCTAATTTTGACAATTCACAGAAAATAGCACATTAGCACATAGTAGTACATACTAGCGCATTAATATAACATAGCAAAAAACATAAAAGTATAAACATGAAAAAATACAAAAAATGGATGCATCAAATGGTATCAAGAAAAGAAAAGGCAAAAGCAACATCACAATCAGCATCAATGCTTGATTAGGAAAGGAGACCTAGTCCTCAAAACCATTCATGAACCTGCAAACAATATCTTAGCCAACTGGGAAGGGCCTTCCTTGGTCATTAAGGCCTATGACAATGGAGCATTCAAGCTTGCTGATCAAGATGGTAATGAGTTTTTCAATCTATGCAACCATTTGTACCTGAAGCCTTACTACACCTAGTATGCAGCACTGCATCTCAACAAAGCAAGGTAAGCACCTAGTCCGCTATGACTATAAACTGGCATTGCTAATTCACTATGACTATAAACTGGCATAGCTAGTCGATTATGATTATAAACTGGCACAACAAGTCTACTATGACTATAAACTAGTGTAGATCATTTGTGACAACATTAAATCGCCATAGATTATCTGCTACGATATTAAACTAGCACAACTCATCCTTGGATCATGATGTTAAACTGACATAGCAGCTTGTCTGCTATGATGTTAAACTGGCACACAACAATTTGCTAGGACTATAAACTAGCATGCCATGGTCTGCCAAGACCTTAAACTGAGCTCATCGTCTACTAGGATCTTAAACTAGTAAAACACACGATCTACCAAGACCTTAAACTAGGCTTACGGTTTGCCACACATACTTCTGTGAGCAAGCAAGCATGAATACTTCCAACTTCCATAGGCAAGTTACCACACTACTCTGATGTGCATGATTAGACTAGCCAAGCCACTCAAAAGTCTACATTCCTATTACCCCTGATATAGCCTATTTTCATTTACCCTCTTTTACCTTGCATTCCCCTGCCTTCCCCTGCATCATTGAGCTTGCAAACCCCTCCAATGCACATGACACCTTCTTTAAGTCAACCATAGAACCCATGGTGGATGTAATGCAACTTGTCCCATAGGGAGCCTTTGTGGGTTGGTCAAAGCCCAAGCTAATGTAACACAACTCATCCTAAGGAGGAAACACCTATCCTACAAATGTGACACGGTTGCATTAAAATAGAGCCCATTAGGTGGCATGTAGTCCACCTGATGGAAAGCATTTCATAGTTTTCATTTAGCAATGTGCAGAACCTAAAGCAAGTTCGTGTCGCAGTAGTAAAAAAAATAGGCAAAACATGTCCCTAAGCAAAATTAGCAGAGCTACAATTTCACAACTGGTCCAACCCTGAATTCACACTGACTCTCTCATAAGCACTCTGACGAGAGGTCACCGTTTTGGCAGCAAGCCACCTTGGTGCCTTGATCCCTATCAACTATGCTGACTTTGCATGTTGCAACATGATATCCTGTTTGCATTTCACCTCCCCTACCATCCTTAGTGCATTACCTACACCCTTTCACCTCCAGCATACTAGAACCCTTAGCACTCTTGAGCATGATGTAATGACATTTGATCAGGTACTAACAAGTGATGTTGATGCCAAGCCTATCCTGGTGTTTTGTCGTTTTTTGTTGATGTCTCTTAGGCCACTCCTCTAGACATCAACAAAGAGAGGTCAATGAAACACCACCAAATTTGGGCCACCACATCTTGATTGCAAATTTGTCTAAGTGTTAACACAAGGCAAATTTTTTCTAAGTGTTGGGCCTACGCTATCCACTGTTGCAACTACGCTCTAGAGTGTAGTCAACGTACTCTACAACACAAGTCCAAATTTGCAAGATTTTTCAAAGTGTTAAGATAGCAATTGCAAATTTTTCTAAGTGCTAAGACTACGCTCTCCACTGGTGGAACTAAGCTCTAGAGCATAATCAGTGTACTCAGGACACAAATAGCTAGTTTTGCAAATTTTTCTAAGTGTCAAGCCAGTGGCTGCAAAGCGTGGTTGGCATGGAAAAAACAATTTGGCAAAAATTTTAAGTGTTGGGACTACTCTCCCTACTACGCTCTAGAGCATAGTTAACGTAGTCTGCATGAAGACACTAGTTTTGCAAAAATGTTCTAAGTGTTAGAACTATGCTTCCTATTACTGGGACTATGCTCTAAAGCATAGTTAGCATGAAAATGCATTTTTTGCAAAATCTTCTAACTGTTGAGACAAACTCTAGAGTGTAGTTTAGTGTACCAGAGGCCTCCAAAATGCAGCACCAGCATCCACATCAGCTCTGACACACCTCTAGCAAGCAAGATTAACAAGTTTTGTCTCTTTTTGCACCCCTCATTTGTCCCCAAAATTGTACCTACGCTCAACACCACTCGAGAAAGTGGATAGCATAGTCTCCAAACTTGCACTATTTTGCAATTTTCAGGTACATTACAGTCTTCTCGGCATTCACACATGTAGTTGGGTAACGTAGTCACAATCGAGCTGTATCATAAGGTCCATTGGAGCACATCAAAGCATAACACCATTTGCTTCAGTGGAGAGCATAGTTGGGTGTAGCGTAGTACCAACTACCCCACTACCATGTGGCACCCAATCCATAATTCATAGTAATCCTAGCCCTATAAATACCCCAGTGTTCTACGTTTTAGGGGTTGGCATCTGAGTATTTTGGGTATTTAGGCATTCTCAAAGCACGTTTAGCATCTAAGCAAAGCAAGGCGTTCCCACACCATCGCACATAATCGTATACCATTGTAAACCACGAGACACCACGGCGGCCAACCCGACAGGCACAAACTCCACGACGAATGTTAGTTTTCGCAACCTAGACACCTTGAGACTATGACTACATTGCCGATTGCGCCTATTTGTACACCGTGTACCTCCTCACCTTTCTTGCAATTAACTATACTTCCCCTTCCCTCCTCCCCCATTTGGGGTGGTGCCGCTCTCTCTGTCGCTCTTTGCCTATGCATTTTTCAACATTTTATTTGCATTTTGGCATTTACTTGCATTTTTTGCTATCTTTGCACGTAACCACATGTTGACATCATTGACACTACAAACATCGTGCCAACACCTAACAACGTTACGACATTGCACCCTATAAGTTCCTATTCGATTGATAAGACCATTCTAGGCACCCCATCTCCCCCTCTAGCAAGCCCTCACATGAACGTGGGGTCAAGACTGTGCACCTACGAACCTTTCAATGTTCCCATTCCAACCATTGATGTTTTCGATCGCTACAATAAGGCCACATGAGGGCCTTGGGTGATCCCAGGGTGAGATTCATGACATGTAGTATTAAAGGATTCACATTTGACTTCTCCTTCCCTCTCACTTTTGAAATACAAAATTAGGTCATGTGACACATTACATGGAGACATAGAGACATGAACCACATTACATGACTCAACATGGAAAATAAAACTACCTTCTACAATGACATGAGAAATAAAATCGATACAAGTGAAGCACATATTACACTACACCTATTGTTATATAAAAGTGTGTTGTACATTTTTATATGCATGCTATGGGTATGTCTATAATAATAATTATTGTAGCATTAATGTCTTAATTTGCACAACCTTAAGCATTTTCTATGATTGAAATTATTGATTTTCACACGCGAAAACTACAAATTGTTCAATGGAGCCTTTGCTTGGATATAAATATATTTAAATCCTTGGCTTGGATATAAAGCCTTAGTGACTTCACAAGTAATATATATGATTTAATATCCCAAAAAATAGAATTATATACAAAGCAAGTTATTAACACTTTATATAAACACATCTTAATGGATTAAAAAAATTCATCATTAGTATGGTACGAAGTCATCATTGGTACGGTACCTTTGTCTTGATTATACATGCCAACTTCCTTGCATGTAAAAAACTTATTGATATGTATCATTTTCATCTTAAACATTTGAGTAACCATTAATATGTATATAAGAAAAAACATGTTTTACATATGATGTGATGCGAGGAAGGGTGTCCACAAAAACAAGAGAAGAATCCGCATGAGAAATGTCTAAAAACAGGAGCAAACAGTCTTAACAAAGAATGAAAAATAAAATAAAAACCAAAAATTTGTGTGACCACACCACTATATTGACGTGTTTGTGCAATGAAAATATGAAGAGAATCCACGAAAAATGTTCGAAAGCAAGAGCAAAAATTCTTAATAAAGAATCCAAATAAATCAAGTCAGCATGACCACCGTATAGATATGTCAATGTAGCGGAGATGTGTAAAAGACAACTAAGAGAAGACTAATAAGTAAGAACTAAGGACAACTAAGCGAAGACTAATCCCTAAGAACTAATGAAGGTAAGCCCTTATGAGTAGATAGATAGGGGAAAAAAACCATGAAAAGCTCAAGATACCACCCTATGATATGTCATGCGGCAGAAATATCTCAATCCATGTAAAGGACAAATAAGAGAAGATTAATCCGGAAGAATTAATAAGAGTAAGGTAAACCCTTGTGAGTAACCAGACGACAGAAAAAAACTATGGAAAGTTCGATATACCAAGAAGGAAACATCTAGCCTGACCATAACAAATGGAATTAACAGAAGAAAATAACCATTTCTGTAAAACACTACCATAAGGAGAGTTGAAGGAGCTCACAAAAATCCTTATAAGGAGTGATGTATATCATCCAATCTATGGAATTGAGATAAGTTCTCGGGTGGTGACCTGATTATGAATATTGGAAAGAAGATCATTTAAGTCAGTATGTAATGTACCAGTATTAAGTATTGAGAATGATAAAGAGCCAGATTAAACCTGTTGCAGTTAAACAACTGAATGTAAACCAAATTCATCCGTCCACAAAAGATGAACTGTGTTTATTAATACCATCCAGGCCCGTAAACAATTCGACACTTAACAACACTCTTCGATAATGATTATAATTCCGAGAGACTTAACACTGTTCAATATTAATTATGCAAGAAAAGAGTGTAGGATTGAAGTTAAGCCGGTGCATGCAAACTAATACTAGTTATCTACGAATGGCTAATGCTGCTAGTTTGAAAATGAGCATTCGATACGTTAACTGTTATATTATAGCTAGTGATTCTTGCAGAATGGAAACCATATGAAAAATCATAGCTTAACATCAACCAACTAAAAATCAATATAATTGTAATTTAGCTTTCTTCGTAATACAACCATCCAAAATTATTGTCTCTAACGTATATAAAAAGAATTTAATAACAAACAACAGAAATATTAGAAACTTTTGCATCCGAAACAAATAGGATTCCTCCACAGGAAGCATGAACATGAAATCATAATTTATTTAAGAACTCACAGGAAAACAAATTGGAAATTTCTCAGAATTTGCCAATATCCCAAAATATTTAATTTACTGATATATTAACTGGCGTATCGATATGTTGGCAGTAATAACTTCAATTTAATAGGGAGTATGGTCTCTAAGCAGAAGTTAATAGGCGGCTCCCACTCTGTCACGGGGAATGAGACGCAATTCAGAACCATGCTTCAAAAACACATTTCCTGAAAACAAACGCAACTAGTTAATCGATACTAAAAATAAATTAAAACCTTGCAGTTTCTTACTCTAACTTAAAACTTTAGTAAGATCGCATAGACAAATAAATAATTTTAGACTTCACTAGAAACCCAAGACTTTCAATAAAACCTGCACTTTGCTGTGGATTTATCCCAACACCATCTGCAAAAACACAAAAAAAAGGCGTAAATTCAATAGCTGCCACCAAAAGACAACCTGAAAGAGCCAGATAAGGCACAGACTAACAGGCAATGTTCAAATTACGTTAAAATATAGGCCTTCGTATTTAATTCATATTGAAGCATCACAGATCTGCTTCCTTAATTTTCTAATCCATTGAATGAATGTCAATATGTCATTATACGTCAATCCTTTCAAAACATAGCAAATAGAAGGAGGCTGAAACCTAAAATAAACAGAATTGTGGCAGCGGACGTTTCACGCAGACTACAAAATCCCTGTATCAGATATTTCCTAGCTGAATTCTAAACCAAAGGGAAAGATATACGCTATTTTGAAGAATGTTCGAACAACAAAAGCTTTAGGAACCCTAAATCGGATTAATTCGCAGAAAAACAAGATGCGAAATAAACAAAAATCGAGTTACGGAGGTTATAGTTCGTACCGTCGGTGATTATGGCGCTGGTCTGCGGAGGAACCTTGAATTCCTCAGCTGCGAATTTGAGAACCGCTGTGAAGGGAGCCTCCTCCGGTACGCTAAACCTGCAATTTTCCCAACCAGAAATAACTAACTTCAACAAGCCAAATCCTATCATACAGCAGACAAAAGCCCTGAGACGCTAGCAAACTTGAACGCCATTGTCAAACTCAAATGCAATTTCCAAAGAAGCGAAGCCCTCCTCTGAAATTGAAGTGCAATTACATAATTTAAAAGATGTAGAAAATCTTACACTTTGAATGGAAGTTTAGGATCGGAGGTGAGGGTGATCTTGAATGAAACCTTTCCTCCCGACATGATGGATGGATGGATGGATTGATCGATCGTGAAAATAGAAAAACACAATCAGAGCGGCCTCTGTGTATAATAATATGAGTGTGGAGGAGGCAGGAAAGCCTGTGTGCAAGCAGAAGCTATTTCAACTTATGCAACAACACGATTGCAGTTCTATTTTCGGATATTTTGCGATATTATTATTTTCAATTTTTAGCCAAGCATGTACGTAGGATTGACATGGCAGCTCTTTAAGGTATCATGCACTCTCTCAAACTTGGACAGCCAACTATAAAATATGTTTAAAGGATTTTGTAATTGGAATGGTTTTTGGCCAGGGCTTAAACAAATCACACTTTGTGTTTTTAGGTTACGATTGACGTTGTGTTTTAGGCATTGTTATGGTATATCTATTTTCTATTACAGTTTTGTGTTTGACCTTGTGCATGGCTCCCAATTTTCATTTCAAAAATCCTTTCACGTTCTAAAACAAAATCAAATTTTATTAAAAATAAATAAATACAAAGAAGGGAAGGGGAGGAGGGAGGCGGTGTTGTATCTCAAAAAATGAATAATAATAATTTAAAAATTTATAATATTTTAAAAATTCAAAGTACATCAAATTAATGAAGATCAAAAAGGATCATCATCTAGAGCCACAATGCTCATTGTGCTAAGTAGGGTCTTGGGAAGGTTGGTAGATGAGTGAAAGCCTAAACTCTTCTAGTGATTGCACCTAGGAAATTAATGAAGATAGAGTTTGAAGAAAAAGCTTAATGATTTTGAGATGTCTTTTCACCTTTTCATCCTTACAACCAATCCTAAAAAACTTCCCTTCAGGGTAGGAAAAGGATCTTCAGAAGTGCCCTCAAAGGTTCTCACTTCTTATTGAAAGGTTTCTTGTAAAGAGAATGAGAAAAATTTCTTTAAAGAAAAAAAAATATATCAATCACAAATACTGAACAAATAGCAATAGAAGTTGAAAGCTTCCCATCCTTGAGCCTCCAAATAGAAAGAAGTATAATACCACAATAGTAAAATAATTATGATATGAATCCATACTCACCCCAAAAGTTAATTAAAAATATGTGAATGCAACACATAACAATTGGACTCTTAAAAAATCACATAAGGAGCTTGAACAAATTTTGCTTATAGCAACTAAGCAAGTTGTGCATTTATAACAACAAAGTGTTTAGAAGACTTGGTTTGACAAGGATTGCATGCAAGCCAAATAGAATATTAAGAATGCAAGTAAAGATGTATAAAAACTTGATTAGAACTAAGAGAAGAAAATTTCTCAGGGAACAAGCAACAAGAATATTTTGCTTACATCATTAAAAAGGAACATAGATAGTTTTGGCAATATTTTCGTGACAAAGCCTCTTCATCATTTAGTCTTTCTTTTTAAGATACATGCTCATTATACAATAATCTATTTACAAGAAAAGATAATTCTACTATTATTGTATAGCAAGTACCTCTCCAATTTACTCTTGAGGAAGCCAAAGCTAGCATTTTGCAAAGCTATAGATTCAAATAGTTTATACATAGAATTACTAAAGTGGGTAGGATCTGCTATTCATAGAAAAATTTGGCACAAATTCAATTTAGCAATGGAGAAAGGATTAAATCAAGATTAAAAAACTAGTAAAGCTATCTTGTTATATAGAAATAGGGATTAAAATAAGTTGAACAATTATCAAATGATTGTTGTGAGTAATATTATTGCTAAGTTGATGGACACTTTGATAGAAAAGAAAATTAGTTCTTAGGTTGAAGGTAACCAGGTCAACACAAGATGTTAAGCAGGTTCCAAATAAAATCACTCCACTATTAATCACTTAGTTACTTGTCAATACTTCATGGAGTTTACAAAAATGGCTAATAAAAAAGTTTTTATTTACTTTATTGATTTTGCAAAAACATATGATTCAATGATCTGTACAAAACTATAGTTGCACTTGCATAAATTTGGCATCCCTTCAAATTTGATTATAGTAATTCAAAGATTGTGTAAGTGATGAGACCTAATATGTCAAGTAGCTAAGTCGTTGGAACATGATGAAGCATCATTTTGTTGGTATTAGTTGGCTAAGATATTGTAGATGCTACATTGCATCTGCATTGTAGCATCCCTATTAGTGCATCTTAGTTGGTTGCTACATCGTAGATGCTATATCGCATCTACTATAACTTAGCTGCGTCGACATATCCTCATCGATACATCCTCGTTGATGCATCCTCATCAATGCAATGCTTGTATTTGCCTATAAATATGCAAGCACCCATTGCATATTTGGCATCATTTGGTTAATAGTGTAGCCAAACTCTTGTAGTTTTATTTTGTAATGTTTGCAAGTAGTCAGTGAGTACCTGTAGTGTGAATTTGAATTAGTTGTATGGTATCTTATTTGAGTAGCATTGTACCTAGACACAGTCCATGAATAGCAATAAGATCAAGATTGATTCATATTCGTTACAACACTTTAACTTACTGATGAGCAACTAGATATTCCAACACTCCACCATACAAGTCACAAGTGCACATATGTGACCAAATTGTAATCCATGAATGGATAATGTAAGTATGCTAGTGGTTGATAGTTGTTTTATGATCATTGTCTTCTCACTTTAAGTCAATGAAGTGTGAGTAGTATGGTTTAACTTGCAATGAGGTGGATGATATTATGATGTTGTAGGCTCAAATTACTCCTAAGTGTATTTGTAAAGAAAGGATGAGAATAGAATCTAAATCTAAGCAAGAACTAAAATGTAAATCTATTTTATCCTATGGTGATGAGCATCCATTCTTTGCTTGTTGTACATGTTCTAGGCTCATACAGCAATTACTGGGATTACCAAGTGAGTTCACTACTGAGCAAATCAAGTGAAGCCACTATTGGATTACCAAAAAATTACACTTAACGCTCAAAACCAACCGTACTCATTCCACCTTAGTAATGAATGTGAGAAAAGAAAAGAACTACACTAAAGTAAACATATTAAAATGAAAATTAAACTAAGAAAAATGATCAAATAAAAGTAAAGAAACTATGTAATGCTACAATGGTGAGAAACAATCTCAATCTTTATTTCCATCCTTGAATTATGCCCAAGTATAATCCACTCGAACATAGATTTCATACAACTATTTGATATCACACTACAGGCATTCACTCTATCGCTCAGTCTAAGTTACAAAAATAAACTATAAGAATTTTGGTAAGGGTGGAATGAAAGTTGTTCCATTAACGTGATCAAGTATTCATATTTATAGTGGTGACCAGGGCCCTCTGCATTGCATGAATGATGACGTATGTAGGGCTACAATGTTGTAGATATGATAACATGGCCTATTACAAAAAGGTTTTATCATACCCCCACGATTGACTAGAAACTCATCCTTAAGTTAAAACAAAAAAGAAGATAGAGTTTCTTACAAAATTACGAGGTGTATTTAGACATGACATGACTACTTGACTCTCAATGCCGAATTGTGGTTCAAGTGGTGCTTTACAAAATTATCATGCATTACATGATGGACACACATGACAACAAAACAAAACATAGTAGAGCTTGATGTAGCATCATGTCCTAAGTGGCAATGGCTCCTCCATCGACTTCTTTCCTTTATCATTGAGCTTCTAAAATTAATAATGGTTGAGTAGTGCCCAGAACTTCTCCTCCTCTAATCTTGGATCATGTACCATCCAAGCAAATTAAGCAATATTTGCTAACATTGGTACTTCCCATGGACATAGTAGTTGTAGAAACATTTTATTGGCCTTCACATACCAAGCTAAAAACTACCTTCTTTCTTCTTCAAATGTCTTGGCCACCTTTCATAGTTCTTGATAGTCAATCATTCTACAAGCCAATTTGCTACTACATCTTTTTGGTTTTGGTAGCTGGCTTTGAACACCTTGAGCTTAGAGTTTGCAATGTGCAATTTTTGTTGCGCATCTTTCTAGTTTGCAAACTCTTTCTCGTACATGGTGTACATTGTGATCACTTGTTGCTTCAATTCATTTCTTAGTATGCCTACTATTAACATGGCCAAATTAGAATATCAAAGGTTTTCTAATCTCATGTATTGTATGAGATCTTCAATCTGTAGGTTCTTATTCATCACTTCAGCTTGGTGGACATGGGGGAGGCTATCCAAGATTGGCTGCCAATCAAGTGTCTATGTAGCAATGGAATTGATTTTGTCTTTGGCCATATGGATTTATTTTTCATTAATTTGCTTATACATGTCGACCTAGTTGCTGAAGTGTTCTTTAAGCCTCTCATGCTTCTTAGCCTCATTTTTCCATGTGTTGATTTCTATTGATGATTTTTGGCAAATAGCATAGACTTCTTCCATTAACAAGGTTCTATTTTCTTTGGCTAGTTTGCTCATATCTTGGTTAACTCTGATAAATTATTCTCTTAACTAATGAATACTTTCTTCAAGAACATTTTTTTGCTTCTCTATGTTTTTCAACCTTGTGTTTTCAACAACAATTCTTTTATTTTTCTCTTCTAGGGCAATTATTTCTTTGACATGTGCATAACTTTAGGCTTCTACTACAAATGCATTCCATGTTGCTTTTTCTTTCTCCATCTCTACCTAGATAGTTTTGGCTATGAGTTAAGTTACTTTTTTGGTTCTAAATTTATCTAGCTAGTCTGGTACTACATACTGTGTAGGGTCTCTTATTTCTGCTTTCAAGGCTACTAATTCAGTTTGCAACCTTTGCACTTCATTCTCTACATGTTTGGCTCTTATTTTGACCATGACCAGCTTACCCTTTTTTGAGATTAGATCTGACTGGACTGCAATGATATTGCTAGGAATATTAACGATATTTTTCATAATTTGGCCTATCTGTAGTAGTCAATCCAAGATATCTTCATTGTCTATTGGGGGCATGGATGTACCAACTAACATTTCAACATATTTGGCTCGATTAATATATATCGGTAGCAAAATATGAACATTAAATGATTCTTTTAGATGATTTTTGATCACCTCTACTACTCCCACTAAATCTTGGTGTTACATCCCCACAACTGTGGTTTTTTCTCTTGTTTTTAGCATAACTTGAAAAGATGCAGCATTCCTAGAAATCTAATGTGCCTAGTATTAATTCTCTCTTGCATGTAAAGATACCTAGCCACTAGTGGGTCTTGTTGATATTGTAAACCTTACAAAGTTGTCTCTTACTCTATATAATGCAAAACCTTCCCTTGTTCACGAACATATGGTTTCAGCAATTTGTTACAAATAGCTCATGAATGGTCTGTAGTCCTATTGTGCTGGTGGAGCACTTGGTCTAGGTCTATCACTAGTTGACATTGATCCACTAGATCCTACTTGTTCTTGTCCTGTTGTTGGAATATTGCATGTTGGTGTTGATCTTACTACTACCTCAATGCCTATTGGCTTCTCTAGCTAATTTTTTTTCGTGGCACTAGCTTGGACATCTCAGCATATGATGCATTTTGGGCTTTACGTAAGACATCATTTGTATGCCCTAGAATTCTAGCTTTCTTACACAATCTTTTAATAAGGCAAAGGAATCACAATGTGAGTTTTCATACCATCTTTTCTTCAAATTTGCTTCGAATTTCTAAAATAATAAATGATCCAAATTTGCATCAACTTTCCACATAAGGATATCACTTCCTCTTGCAGCATAGGTGGAAATTATGTTTAGTCTCTTAGTGGAAAATATGTGGTAGATTCCTATCTTAAAGTTTATCTTTTTCTTAGCAAATAATTCATTGTATTCCTTATCTTCTTTGTTGTATGCTCTCTATAGTCATAACTTCTTTACCTTAGTGTCAAATCTAGTAGAGATTTGTGTAATATTTACTCTGACATTAAGGATGTTAAGTGTCTTTATGATGGCTTCCACTGAGTAACACTCAAAGACTCCAATTTTGACAATGGCATCATCCTATTTGCTTTTCTAGAATTGGTATATCTCTTCTAAGTACCATGTTCCATTGCATGGTAAAGTTTTCCATAGAGGTGATGCTTGGAGTTGTGTTTAGACATTATCAAGTGTGAATTCCATAAATGGTCCAAAGTTGAGCTCCACGATAACTGTGGACACGATTGACTTTTCTTGAATGGCCTAGAGACATTTTTTTGATAGCATGAGGCACTATCCTTGCTCTAGAGCTAGTGGTACTTCAACCTTAGCCTGCATATAGTGTTCTATGGTAGGTGTTTGCTAATGGATTCTAAAAGATTGGGCCTCCTACTCCACTTATGGAGTTTGTTCTCTAGCTTATCATCTATCTCTACCTCTAAGTCTTTTACTTCCTTGTTGTGAAGGTCCTTCTACTACAAGTCTTTTGGGAGCCATCTGCAATCATCAAGAATTTGTTTGAGATAATCCAAAGGTTTCAAATAGGTTCTTAATGGTTCATAACCCTTTCTTAGGTTCTTGGTTTTGATCCAATTTTCATCCTTATTATTATTTATAGCGTTATTATGATTGCAGAGTTAGAAAAAGTTCAAAAAGAAACCCTTATTAGTTATATCTTTAATTATTATGACCTCTCACAAGTGTTATTTTCTTTATTTATTGTGTAAATGGATGATTAGCTAGAAGAATTGGTTAGGTTTATTAACTTTTATCTAATTAATTAATTAATTATGCGTATTTGTCCCTATTCTTACCCTTAATATATTCTTCTTACGTTAGAGAAATTTAACGTAATTTGACTTAGTTACATGTAGCACTTTCCCCCACGATTGAGTTGGTCACTTCATAATCAAAAGGATTCAAAAATCACGCAAATTGGAGCTACGATGAGAGAGTTATAGTACTAGGAAGTTTGGCTACTAGAGGGTTAGAAAAACTGCATGAACTCCCCTTACTAGAAATGAGAATAATGAAAAATTTTCTAGCTCCCACGCATATATATAGGTGACTTGTATCAGATACATTGTACATATGACATTGTAACTGTAGCATATTAGGACCTAATACATCATAGCTACGACATCACCACTGAAAATTTTTAATTTTTAACTATTTTTGTTGGAAAAATTAGGTGAAATGGATAGTTTGAAAGATGTAAAGATGGTTTGAAGGGTGGTTGATCATAGATGATGCTCAAAATATAAAAATTTGGCATTGGAAGTGTTTTAAAAAAAAAGGAATCCATGACAAAGAATGTCAATGAGATGTATAAGAGATGGTAGTCGAAATTGTTGAAATTATGATCAATTTTGAGAATATAGGAAAGTGAAAATTGATAGTTTAAGTATCCTGGAGGCATAAGATGATGTGGAATTGGACACTAGGTATGAAGCACAAGAGTTATACAAGTGGCTTCTCTCTAAAGTAGGCTAACATGTTCGGTTGGCCCCTTCGTTGTACCCTGAAGGCTTCCTTGGGCTACCCTGTAGACTATGATGTGGCCGCCCTCAGCTGGCTTAATTTGCTAGTAACGTGATCCTCCAATCTAAGCCCGATTGTTTCTACCCTATCATCGTGTTTGTTGACGATGTCTATCATCTAGCTTATCCACCTACGCAGTCTACCTATAAGTGTAGTTTTCGTTTCACTACAACACATTGATGTGTAACCTCAATAGTCATAGGGGAAGGGGACTCATTCCCCACATTAGTAGGGTAACTCACTTCACTCGTTCCTCCTTTTGAAACTAGTAAAAAACCAGCATCCAAATCGGTTGTGCTAGAATCAATGGCAGAGAATGCCGCCCTCTTGTCGCAAGTGAGCAGACGACCTGACATCACAGAGATTTTTGGCATATGGCTACTTCTATTCTTGGGCATCCCACCTCAAAGAGACTAGGCTCCTTCATTCATGCCTTTTGTACTTCTCTAGTCATCAAGTTTGTTCTGCAAAGTACGTAAGCTCCCTCCCTCCCTTATGCGGTCCCGTTACATGGGCGTCGTTCTCCAATGGGTTTTGTTACGAGTAACTCAGGGCCTCGAGAACTTCTCATGCCCTGGTCATTGCCTGATGAACATCCCTTTCCACTGGAAAAAAGGCCTCTAGAGTGGGAGTTGGCTCGCTCGCTTGAACTACCCGATACATAACCAGACTTGCATAGGAGCATCGACTGGTCGGGACTAATCCACTGCCAAGTGTGTTACAGGCCATGTTTCTCACTGGTTTGTAAGTTGTGGGACCATTGAGTTGGGGCAAGCTTAGCCTAGTCCCCTTCCTCCTACATAGAAAGTTCTTGGGCTCTCTTTTAGAGCAGGCAAACCCTTTTTCTGTTAGAGGCTTGAGGATTGCACCTCTGACACTCAAGAAGTTGAATGTAAAAGATACCTATCTTTCAACAAACACATGTTAGTATCTCCTGAATGAGAAAATAGCACTATATTATTTAAAATCATTGAATTATGATTACATATAAAAATGAGATGAAATGGAAGTAAAAAGGATTGCATAAATTGGAACATGAGGTATCTTGCCATAGGCATAATGAATTTTGGTGTGTGATATATCATTAAAGTAGTCATTAGCCTTTTTGTCCAAGATCTAAACCAAGTCCATATCACTTACTAGTGACATTGCATTGCATCATCCCAAAACTAACAACCACAAGACTTCCATTGTTGTAAGAAGTATTAACACTTGGAAATGAAGTTCAAGGAAGTAGTTTATTAATAGCATACTTTATTTTTTAGATTTATGAGAAGTATTCTATCTTTAGGCATGGGTAACATGTCTTTCTAGTGACATGGTAAGGTAAACACTTATTTCATACATACTTCCACTTTTCCTTAGAACTCAAGTAACTAATACAACCTTGACAACAAGATAAAACTTATAGTAGTAGCCTTAGAGAATCCACAAATCCCATTAATGTCACATATTTTTCATTTCCACTTGGTTCTTTACTTTTCTATTTTGGCATAATGATCACAAATTTATTTTAGTTTTATTGTGAAAAGAATATCATTATGGCCATGGTAAGAACCTCGTATTAGGAAATGAGTGGATGGATGATGTGGTCTCACTGTATATAGAATCAGTCTTTCAATGATTTGATAATATAGGGCAATATTCACATTATTGAGACTACATCTTATTTTATTCCTTGCACTTTATTAGAAAAATCAACAAAAATATGTACAAAAAGATGATGAAAATTATAGAAAAATAACAAGAGTAGCAAAAATGATAAGAATGGAAAAATGTAGAAAGAATTTAAAAAGATATCAAAGAATAGAAAATGATTAAGAAATTAGAAAAGAATAACAGAATAGAAATGATATCAAAGAATATGGAAAAATACTAAGAAAAGAAAACGTTTAGTGCCTAAGTATCCAACTGAACACCCCCATGACTATTATTGAAAATAGTTAATCGAAAGATGGAATGGATTGAAGTTGGTTTGATAGACAAGGTAGAATTCATAGAGGAGTTGAGATGTTTGTAGAATGGTTTGACTTGTTGAATATTAACTAAGATAAGCTTTTGTGGGTTGGTTGGGTAATAGATCTACATGGTGCCTAATTGGTATGTTGCATGGACAATATAGGATCCTTCCCATAACGTTTAGAACTTAGCCTTTTGTAGCAAATGATTGGGATTGTAATAGAGGACTTTATCACTCCATTGGATTGATACTTGTCTTATTCTAACATCATGCCTATATTTGGGGTATTTCTTGTGAACCTCATTACTCATCAAAGCTACAAGTTTGTTTTCATCTAAAAGATTAAGATTCATAAGACATTCCTTTTGAGCTAAGTTTAAGTTTAGATCAAGTACACTAGTAGTGGCTAAATTTTGGCACTCCACTTGAATTGGTAGTGTAGGAAGTTTTCCATAGACTAGTTCATAGGATGAATATCCTATTGGAAGTTTCCATGTGGATTTATATGCCCATAGAGCATCATTTAGCTTAGTGCTCCAATCCTTTCTAAATTAACTAATTGTCCTAGTTAATATTCATGTGATTTCCAAGTTAGTCACTTCTGCTTAACCATTTTCTTGGGGGTGGTATAGTGTAGTTAACTTATGATTCATCTTAAATTATTACATTAGATTTTTGAATGTAGCTCCTATAAAATGAGTCCTGTTATCAGATATGAGTATGCATGGCACTCTAAATCTATTCACCACGTGTTGTTGAAAGAACTTAAAAACTATTTTAGCTATGCAATCCTTGACTATAGCTACTTTTGTCCACTTGGTACGATAATTAATTGTCACTATAATGTATGAATTCTCATTGGACATTGGTGTGATGGGCCCCATGAAATCAATTCCCTAGATATCAAATGGCTTCAATGGCTACATCCATTGTTGTGGACCTTTACTTCTGACTATTAGTCCTCCATCACATTGACATCTCTGACAATATCATGTGAATTGATGTGGTGGGCTGAAAGTAGTCTGCCATCATTAGTTTCAATGCTATTTTGCATCTTTTGTAGTGACCACCACCTAGTCCCTCATGCACATCTAGTGGAATTCTTTGTTAACTTTCTTATAGAATGCATCATCCTAGTAATCTATCAACACATATCTTGTAAAGATTCTTATTAATTTTCATATGCCAGTTAACTTGGTGGAGGAACTATTCCTTTTGTTTCTTATTCCACCCAACAGGAAGCTCTTTTGTAGTGAGATAAGTTATGTAATCAATAATCCATGATTTTTTTTGTTGAGTTGATAGCTATTGTTATTCTTGTAAATAAATTTTCACAGGAAAATTATTCTAATAATGATTTATCATGTTCTTGCAGTTCCCACCTTAGTCTTGAAAAATGATCATCTACAACATTTTCAATTTCCCTCTTGTCTATCATAGTGATGTCAACCACTTGGAATATCACAAGCCATCATATCATCCTTGGACAAACCACTAGTTTATGTGTTAGAAATTTGATGGCACTATGATCCATGTAGACATAAATAGGATACTCGAGCACATAATATCTAAACTTTTCAAGTGCATACACCATAGCCATAAGCTCCTTCTCTATAGTGGTGTAATTAAGTTGTGCTTCAGTAATGCTTCGACTAGCGCAGTGTATGTAATATGGTCTTTTTCTCTATCATCAAGCTAAGTGAGTACTACTCCCAATGCATAGTTTGAAGCATCTATCATAATGTGGAAGGGCTTAGACTAATCTAGAGCTCAAAGGATTGGTCTTTCAATCATCTTCTATTTTAATGTCTCAAATTCCTTCTCACTCTATTCTATCCATTAGAATGATGCATTTTTCTTTTTAAGTTCTACTAGTGGCTTTACTATCTTCAAAAAATTCTCAATAAACCTTTTGTAATATCATGTATGTCTAATGCATGATCTAACATCCTTAATGATTTATGGCTATTGGGTAATATTTTGAATGATGCTTATCTTATCAATATCTACCTCTATTCCTTTTGAGATATTTGATATCCTAAAACAATATCATCTTGTATCATTAATTGGCTTTTCTACCAATTAAGCTTTAGATTAGTTTTAACACATCTTTTCAAAACCTACTCTAGTTAGTCTAAGTCTTGTTTGAATTCTAGTCCATATGTGGAAAAGTCATCCATGAATACTTCCACTCCATTTCCAATATGTTTTTAGAAGATACTTAGTACAAGTCTTTAGAAAGTAGTTGGGGCATCACACAAGTTGAAAGACATTTTCTTATAGGAAAACGTTCTTCATGGACTAGTGAATGCAATCTTCTCTTGATCTTCTAGTGCAATGTAAATTTGGTTATACCCACTATATCCATTGAAAATTGTATAACTAATGTCTTGAAATAGTATTAATGACTTGGTCAACAAATAATAAGAGAAAGTGATCCTTGAATGCTGCTAAATTCAACAATCAGAAGTTGATGTAGACCCTTCACTTATCATCTTTCTTTGGAACAATGACTAAGGAACTAACCCATTCACTATCTACTATTGGATAGATGAACCTTGCTTTTAAGAGCTATTCCAATTCTTATTTGTCCACTTCTTTGAGTTTAGGATTTAATCTCCTTTGAGGTTGGCAATAATGTTTGATAGTTAGATCTATATAGTTTTGGTACTTATTTTTTTATCATAGGATCATGTAAATGTTGTTGGACATTTATTTACTACTTCTAATAGTCTTCTCTTTTATTCTTTACCAAGATTAGCATTGATAATTACTAATTTCTTATTATTCAAAAAGGAACATTCTAGTACATCTGGTAGGGATTTTAGTTCTAAAGGTTCTGGTTCATACTTGTCTTGGATCTCTAACTGTTCCCATTCAATGTCTTCTTCTTCATATGATTATACATAGGGATGTTTCCTTTTTAATAGTTCTAACTTGTTGATTTATTCAATGTAGGCATTGGTAATTTTACTCAATGGTTCCATGTTCATATCAAACTCGATCTATTTTTCAGTGATTAGCTAATGGGTATCGATGAGCGATGGAGTAATTCAACACGCAACCATACAAGTCATGAGTATCCACATGTGACCCGATTGTAATCCATGAATGGACAATGTTATTATGCTAGTAATTGAGTCAAGTTCATGATCATTGTCTTCTCACTCCAAGCTAGTAAAGTCTAAGTGTATGGTTTAACTTGTAGGGAGGCATATCATAGGTGATGTTGTTGGGCTAATTACACTCCCAATTGTAACCATGATGAAAGGAAAATTAAATGATAAATCTAACTAATGACAAAAATGTAAGTCTATTCTAGCCTAGTGCAATGGATAACCATTCTTGATTTTTTGAACACTTCTTAGGCTTTCATGATCATCATTAGGATTACCAAGTATCACACTACTAGGAAAACCAAGCGATAATACTACTAGGATTACCAAACAATAACACTTAATGCTTGAAATTAGTTGTATCCATTTTGTTTACTATTAGAAAGTAAAAGTAAAGTATTAACTAAGAAATCATGGAAAATTATTCTAAGTAAAGAGAAAGTAAACTAAATGATGCTGCAATGATGAAAAATATTTTCAATCTTTATTTCCATTCACAACTTGTACTCAAGTACAACTTGCTTGGATAAAGATTTCATTCAGCTACAACACATCACACTACAGGCATTCACTATCACTAAGTCTAAAGGTAGAAAATCAAACTATAAGAGTTTCACTAAGGTATTGAATGAAAAGATAATAGATTGTGCATCCAAGTGTTGTATTTATAGGGCTACACACATCCCAAGACATCATATCAATGATGACATAGCATGGGCTATGACATCATATCAATGATGACATATCATGTGCTATGACATCATATCAATGACATCATTCATACAATATCATTGTTATGATATCACATTGACCAAAATTTTGACTTTATCGTACCCCCATGATTAACTGGAAGCTCATCCTCGAGTTAAAACAAAATGAGGATAAAGTCTCTTACAAAATTGGAAGGCAAATCTAAGTATACATGACTAACTAACTATTTATATGACTATGAATGCTGTAATGATGTTTGTATAAAATTTGACACATGTTCATAACAATACAAGATAAAACAAAATTTAGAATAGCTCGATGTAGATCAAGTTCCCAATGGTGGTGGATCCTCCATCGACTACTTCCCCTTATCATCAAGCTTCTTAAATTAGTATCTGTTCAGCAATGCTTGAAGTTTTTCCTCTTTGGTTATGGTATCATGTATCATCAATTCTTCTTGGGTAATATGTGATGGAGTTGGTACATTCCATGGGCATGGTTGTTGTAGGAACATTTGATTAGCTTTCACTTATCACCACCTTTTTTCTTCAAATGCTCTAGCTATCTTTTTGAGTTTCTAATAATTTGACATGTGATGAGTCAGGTTAGCTACAACATCCTTTTAGCCTTGATAGCTAACCTTGATAATCTCGAGTTCTAAGTTTACCATGTATAGCTTTTGTAACACATCCTTTTTGTTGGCAAACTTCTTCTCATATAAAGCATACACAGTTGCTACTAGTTTTTCTAGCTCATTTCTAGGCTTGCCTACTATTAACATGGCTAAGTTAGTGTATGAAAGATTAGCTAGCTCCATGTACTTTGTAAGATCTTTAATCTATAGGTCTTTATTCTTAATTTCCACCTAGTGGACATGAGTGACACTATCTAGGATTAGGTACCAATTAGGATTCTATGTAGAGATAGAACTGATCTTGGCCTTTGTCATCTAGATCTCCTTCTCATTGATCTACTTATACATGCCCACCTAGTCTCTAAAATGTTCCTTAAGACTCTCATGCTTCTTAGCCTTATTTTTCCATGTGCTTATTTCTATAGTAGAACTCTATCTTATTGTGAAAACTTCCTTTATTGATAGGATCCTATTTTCTTTGCCCAAGCGACTCATGTTTTGATTAATTCTTATAAGTTATTCTCTTATTTGATGGATGCTTTCTTTGAGAACATTCTTTTATTTTTCTACATTGATTAATCTTGTGTTGCCTATAACTAACTAGTTATTCTCTTCTTATAGGGTGATCAGTGCCTTGGCATGAACATATGTCTATGCTTCTGCTACTAATGCATCCCAAATCACCTTCTCTTTTTCTTTTTCCATTTTCATATTATGATCAATTAGGTGCCTCACATGATTTGTTTTGAATTGATCAAGTTGATTTGGTTCAATGTATTGTGTTGGGTCTCTCTTTTCAACTTGTAGGATGGCTAGCTCTTCTTCTAGCCTTTGGACTATATTTTTTGCAAGTTTTTCCCTAGTCTCTATCATGACCAACTTTTCCTTGATGGCAATCAAGTTAGATTGCATTGCAATGATATCACTAGGGATATCCAAAAGGATTCTACATGACTTGTCCTATCCACAGTAGTCTATCAAGTACATCCTCATGTTTAGAAGGATTCATTAAGGAATTGACAAATATTTTAACGTCTCTCACTCCTAACAAGGATGTTGAATGATTCTTTAATGCAACCTTTGATCATCTCAATTTCTCCTACTACATCCTAATGTTGCATTACGACAACTATGGCTTCTTCTTTTGTCTCAAGAATCACTTGGAATGATGCAATGTTCCCTAATATTTGTTGTGACCATTCATGCCCTCCTCCTAACTATAATGAAATCTACCCATTGGTAGGATCTTTGGAAACTATGGGCTTGATTGTGTTTTCTATGACCTTATAGAGATTGGCCCCTTTCCTTGTTCCCTAATTGATAGTTTCTGTAATCTATTGTAGATGACTCATTGATGTCCTGTAATCTTGTAGTGGTGGTGGAACTTGCTACTACTATTGTTGCTACTATTGCTCAGTTTTTTGTTGACTACTAGGCCATGCCTATTGTTGCTAACTAGTAGCTAGGGTGCTATCAGTAAGTATGATACCTATAGTTCCCTTAGTGCCTGTTGGTTTTTCTACTTGCTCTTTCTTTGGAGGCACCAATTTAAGCATCTCTATGTATGAAGCATCATAAGCCTTCCCAGGGATGTCATTAGTGAATCCTAGAATTCTAGCTTGTCTACATAGCTTCTTGATAAGGCAAGGAAATGGAAGTGTCAACTTCCCTACCTTCTTTTCTTTGAACCATCTTTGAATTTCAAGGAACTAAAGAGGGACGATGTTTACATAGAGGTGACTTTAGAAAGGATTGTAGAAATGGGGACATGAGGTGTCTTACCATAGGCATAATAAATTTTAGTGTGTTATTGTGATTAAAGTAATCATTAGCCCTTCCATCTAAGATTCAAACTAAGTCCATACCACTTTCTAGTGACATTGCATTCTATCATCCCTTAAGTTCACTACCATACTATTGCAAAGAGTATTACCACTTGGTGTATTGTCCAAGAGAGGAGTTCATTCATTACGCTTCTTATTTTTTAGATTTATGAGAAACTAGCTACCTTCAGGCATGGATAACATGTCTTTCTAGTGGGACCCCTAGAAATTTATTCTGTGCATGGATTTTATTTTTGACTCTATCAACCTTACCAAAGGACTACCTTCAGGCATGGGTAACATGTCTTTCTAGTGACATGATAAGGAAATACTTATTATACTCTTACTCCAATTTTTTGTTAGATCTACAAGGATATATTATAGTTTTAGCAATAAGATAGAACTTATAGTAGCACTCCAAAAGAATCCACAAATCCCCTTGATGGCACACCCTTTGCATTCCTACTTAGTTCTTCACTCTTTGGTCCAAGCATAATGATCACAAGGTTATTCTTAGTTTTATTATGAAAAGAATATCATTATGGCCATGGTAATAACCTCTTATTATTGGAATGGATGGCTAGATGTTGTGGCCTCACTATATAAATAATCAATCCCTTATGGTGAAATCTTCACCTTATTGGACTACATCTTGCCTTCTTCAATGTGTTTATTGGAAAACTGAAAAAAAATATGTATAAGTAAATTTAGAACAAAACATGAAAATTTAGAAAAGATATCCAAAAATTAGAAAAATAGAAAGAATGAAAAATTTTCAAAGAATCAAAAAAGTATCAAAGAATAGTAAAAGTTTAAGAGATGAAAAGTATAAAAGAAAATGAAAATATATCAAGAAAATAGAAAAGGTAGTAAGAAAATGAAAAATTTTAGAGATACCTACATGTCCCACTAGATACCCCCATTACTATGGTTAAGATTGATCAATTAGAAAAGTGAAAAATTATAGGACAATTAGGTAGATTTGATGGAATTTATGGTGAAATTGGGATACTAGTGATATGGTTTGACCTGCTAGATATGTACCAATTGAGCTTTTGTGGGCTAGATGGGTGGTGAATATGCATGGCACCTAAAGAGAAGGGTACCATCCCTCCAAAAGTATTTAAAACTTGGCCTTTTGTTGGGCATGATTGGGGTTATAATAGAGGACCTTGTCGCCTAGCTGTATCACTACTTGCCTTATACAAGCATCATTCCTATGCTTGGAGTAGTTTTTATGGATCACATTACTCATGAGTGCTACTAACCTATTTTCCTCTAATATATTCATTTAGGTTCATTAGGCATTTCTTTTGGGCTAAACTCAAGGTTAGGTTAAGCTGATTGGTAGTAGCTAAAGTTTGGAGCTCTACTTAGATTGGAAGTATGGAAAAATTACCATATACTAGCTCATAGGATGAATAAATAATGGGTAATTTCCATGTCATTCTATAAGCCCATAGAGCATCATTTAGTTTGGTGCTCCAATCCTTCCTAAATTTACTAACCATCCTAGTCAATATTCTAGTGATCTCATAGTTAGTTACTTCTACTTGACCATTAGCTTGGGGATGGTATGGTGTGGTCAATTTATGGTTTACCCCAGGCTATTACATGAGCTTTTTAAAAGTAGCATCAGTAAAATAAGTTCCATTATTAGAAATAAGCATTTGTAACACTCTAAACTAGTTCACCACATGTTGTTGAAAAAACTTGGCAACTATCTTGGCTATATAATTTTTAACTATTACTGCCTCTACCCACTTCGTGTAGTAATCCATGGTCACAATTATATATGCTTTTTGATTCAACATTGGTGTGATGGATTCCATAAAATCAATTCCCCATATATCAAATGGTTCTAATGGCTATTTTTATTGCAGTAGCCCTTCATTTCTAGCTGACATTCCTCCATCTTTTTGGAACCTCTAGCAAGACTATGTAACTGTATGGGCATATTAGAACAAGGTAGGCTAGAAATAGCATGCCATCATCAGTTTTAATGTTGTACGATGTTTTGTGTAGTGTCCACCACATGGGCCCTCATGTGCATCTTGTAGAACCTGTAGATGATCACATTTCGATACGCACCACTGGACTAACCCATCTACACAAACCTTGTAAATATTTCCATTGATTTCCATGTATCTCTTCACCTTATAGAAATTTATATTTTTGTTTCTTGCTCCATTTAATAAGAATTCATGTGTTGTTAGATAAGTCAGATAATTGGTTGTTCATGACTCTCTTGTTAAATCTATAGCCATCACAACTTTGGTGAACAAGTTCTCATTAAGGAATTGGTCTAGAAAAGGTTTTACATGATCCTAGAAATCCCATCTAAGTCTCAACAAGTGATCAACTACAACATTTTCTATACCCTTATTGTTAATCATTGTTATGTCAAACTCTTGCAAGATAATGAGCCATCTAATCACTCAAGGATTGATTGCTAGTTTCTTCATAAGAAAACTGATGATGCTATGATTAGTGGAATGTATATTGGGTACCCAAGCACATAATGTCTATACTTTTCAAGTGCATACATCATTTCCATTAGCTCCTTTTCTATTGTGATGTAGTTAAGTTGTGCCTCGATGATGCTTCTGCTAGCGCAATGAATATAATATGGTCTCTTTTAATCATCTAACTATATCAATACTACACCTAATTCATAGTTTGAAGCATCAATCATGATGTGAAAAGGCTTAGACCAATCTAGAGCTCTTAGGATTGGTGTCTCAATTAGTTTTTGTTTCATAGTTTCAAAGGCCTTTTCACATGACTTAGTCCACTAAAATGATGCATCCTTCTTAGTTAACTCTACTAGCAATTCTATAATCTTTGAAAATTTTTCAATGAACATCCTATAACACCCCATGTGGCCTAGGAATGATTAGACATCCTTGATGGTTTATGGCCTCTAAGTGATATTTCATTAACTCAAACTTTCTTAGGATCCACCTCTATTCCTTTCTATGAAATTTTATGTCCCAAGAGAATCCCATATTGGACCATAAGATGGATTTTCTACCAATTGAGCTTAATATTTGTTTCTACACATCTCTTTAACACTTTCTCTAAGCTATCCAGTGCTTATTTAAAATCTAGCTTGTATGTACAAAAATCATCCATAAATACTTCAACATCATTTTCTATTTATTTCTGGAAGATGCTAAGTATAAGTCTTTGGAAGATGGCTAGTGCGTTACAAAGGCTAAAGAGCATCTACTTATAGGAAAACATTCCTCATGGGTTGGTGAACATTATTTTCTCTTGATCCTCAAGATCTATACGAATTTAATTATATCTAATGTACCCATCCAGAAAACTATAGTACTCATGTCCTATAATAGTATCTAGGACTTGATCAAGAAATGACAAAGGGAAATGATCCTTGAAGGTGGAAAAACTAAACAATTGGAAGTCAATGCATACTTGCCACTTTCCTCCCTTCTTTGGAACTATCACCAAAGAACTGACCCATTTACTATCCATAATGGGATATATGAATTTGGCCTTTAGGAATTTTTCCAACTCCTGCTTGACTACCTCTTTAAGTTATAGGTTAAGCCTTCTTTGTGATTGGTGTCATGGTTTAACTAATAGATTAGTATATATCCAATGCTAAAAAATTCTTGGATCAATTCTTATGATCTCATCGTAAGACCACACAAATTTTTTTAACCACTTTTTAACTACTTCCAGTAACTGCTTTTTCTATTCTATATCTAGGTTGGCGTTGATTATAACCAACTTCTAGTTATTCAAGAAAGATATTCAAGTGCTATTGTTAGGGCTTTTAGTTCTAGAGGTTTTAGTTCAACTTACTCTAGAATATCTAACTATCCCCATTCTATTTCTTCCTCTTGACCTTCCTATAAGTAAGGATGTCTTCTTTTCAGTCATTCTAGCTTATCAGCTTCTTTCAAGTAGGCACTGATCATTTGGTTTATTGGTTCCATGTATATATTTGATTCAATTTCCTTATCTATAATTAGCCACTAGGTGCCTTCTTGTTGTGTGGCTACCACATACAAGCACTTTTGTATACATATTTTTTTGACACATTTGTTGCTTGCTATATTCTCTTCTTGTCTGATAGTCCATATCTTTTGCATGCAACTACAACTCTTATTGTTGTATGTGATACATGGAACTCTACATCTCTAAATTATTCTAGCTTCATCTTCCTTGAAAATCTCCAAGGAAAAATCTCTAATACCAAGCTTAGTATCAATAGTGCTAAGCTAAGTCCTTCTCATTATGATTGGAAACTCTCCCTTGTTTTTCTCCACATGTATACTAGAAAATCAACAAGGTAGGACTAGCCACTAATGGTGGTGATCACATCAGCTACTTGTCCTAGTAGAATTGTGATCAATTGGTTCACAAGCTATAATTGAATATTACTTTTCTTTAATCGAGTAGAGCCTTGCACAGTTTTGGCCTTGCTACTTGAAGCTACACCAAGAAACTTCTTGGATCTATTCATTTTTGAGGAAGTACTCTTCACTTAATCCAATGGGTTATTATTTGTGTCAACATGATAGTTGTCACATTTGTGCTAGAGGATGATAGAATTTTTTCATTTCTATGAAGATTGGATATGGGTGGTATGGAAGTAGGTGTGTTCCTCATCTGTTGAACCTTCTATAGACTTATCCAAAATAATGGTCATTTCCTAGATTGTTGTTCTTGCATGATCACCTCCTCTTGCATGTTAACCACCCTAGCTACACTTTCCCATTGGGTTTGTGATGGTAGTTTTCCCTACATTACAAGTGGTGGCATTGGTGATAAATAATTAGGATGTTAACTTTGTAAATGAGCTGCTAGTGAATGCATGTAGGGATTGGAGTCTATCCTTGGTGGTGTAGGTCTATAATATTTGACTGCATAATATTGTGGAGCATAAACTTCTGCATTACTTGGAGAAATGGGACTTTGAACATAGTATCTATATGGGTCTAGTTGCCTATATGGGTATTGTTATCATGGTGGTAACATTGCCCATGATTGGGGTTGCTACCACTGCTAGTAGTACTACTCCTATGGCTATGGATAGGCTCCACTAGGGTAGTATCTCAATTGGAATGTGTGTTAGTAGTTACCTTGAGGGTAAGGTAACCATCTGTGCATTTGCTTCTTGATAAACTTGGGATTAAGTGCATATGCCCTTGTTTCTTGTAAATGTGCCATCATAGGACAACATCCCTTAGGATGTTCATATTTGCATACTACACATCCTTCCTCATCATCAAAGCTCATTTTTGAACATTTGGCCACTAAAGCTACTTTTCCTGTTTGTCCAAAGTCTCTTTTCTTCTTTTTATCCTTGCCTTTGTTGAAGGCTTGCTTAGTTCATTTCTTCACAATCTTTAAAGTTGTTGCAAATTTTTCATCTACCAAATCTCGCATCTCTTCTTCCTTTGTTACAATGTCAGTTACAAGTTTGTAAATAGGTAGTGTTTTCTTTTGAATCACCTGGTCCAAGGTTTCCTCTTCATGTAAATCACATATTCTTATGTCCCTTTTTTTGAATGAATGGGTCTCTATTATAGTCTTCTATTGATTCTCTTTTTTTTCTTTAATTTTCCTTCTTCCTTTGGCACTTGATCAATAAGTCTTTGAATCTGATGGACAAACATCTCTAATACTCTATCCTAGGCATAAACCCCAAGAGTCTCTCTAGTTTTCTTTCTAAGCCCATCGATAATGTGCTTGAGTTGCTCTTGTTGGAAAAATCCATGGCCTAGGCACCTATGCGGTACCTATGCAAAAGTGCATAGTATCTACTCATTGTTGCATCAAGGGATTCATGGATCCCTTATTTTCATCCTTGGATTTTTTTTCATAGATTTGACATCCAAGAATAGAATTGATATTTATCATTAAAAATTTTTAGCATGGTACTTCATCTTCTAATTGATTATAGTTCTAGTGATCTATATATTAATTTCTGCTAGTTACTCTCAATGTTTTGTAGGGCACAGGCATCATGGAATTATTGAAGGTGGTATTGTCGGTCTACATTATAGCAACCTTCAAATATGAGCATGTTATTCATGTCTAGCCCCTTGATACGGTTGTTCATTATGTGCTCAGTTGGAATGTGAACAGCTTCATGTATGTTGATCATAGTCCAAGTTGCCAATAAGGGTTCTTCATGTTCATAAGGTTCATCTGCTTTATTTTAGTAATTTTCCATTCAATGCTCATATCTTTCTCTATCTCCCCTTCTATCCATGTTTCTTCTTAGCTCATGTTTCTCATCTTCCTCATCAGAGTATCTTGGGCGATAGTCATATCGATCATGAGTTCTTTATTCTTCTCTATCATGATCTCTATTCCTTTTTTTCCTTCAATTAGAGTCCACTGATGATCATGAGGATGAAGATGAAGTAGTAGGAGAATGGTGACAACTAGTCCTCCTTCTATGACTTTGATATTCTTCCTTTTGAGATTCAAAAGAAACTCTTGGCGTTGAGTCTTACTTATACTTTGAGTTTGTTGCTTCTCTCCTATGTGTCCCTAATAAGGCTAAATGTAAGTGCACTTTAACAAGTTCTTCCAATCAAATGATTGGAGTTTGAGAGTGGACTTCATGTTCCTAGTGAAGTCTCTCATCTACAAACACATCTCCATCAAGTTCTTCCAAAACAACTAGAGAGTTGATTTGCTTTCCTTTATTGTGGGAATGTTTCATTTCTATCATAATATCTCTCTACATCTACTCATCTGTGGGTTGATAGGGCCTTTTCATGTGTTTGGTCACATGGTAGCCTTGTTATTCATTACTTAGATTCGTTCCCCTAAGAGCTATTTGAAGCATGATAGGCACTGAATGCTCTGGAGGAAAAATAATATCTCCTTGTAGGTCGCTTCACCTTAGTTGTCCCTCTTGGTGAAACATGAGGGTCAAATCAAGATAGTAAGAATCAGTATGAGTGTATGAGATTCTTACTTGCATTAGCATACTTCATTCTTCATCATTATCTATTCTATCATTGTTCCTTTTTACCTCTTTGGCAAGTGATGATTGATCTTTAGTTGAATCCATGTTGTAAGTATGACACTTGTTAAGTATATGTGTTTGTTAGAATTATTTGAAGATTAGAAATATTAACTTTTGATTCTTGCTACAAAAAACTTTATGAAATCAATTACTCAGCACACATTGATACATCCTCAAAAACAGTGCTAATGATGAGAAATGGAACAATCCAACACCCAGCCATACAAGTCACAAGTGTCCATGCATGACCCAATCATAATCTATGGATGGACAATGTTATTATGCTAGTAATTGAGTTGAGTTTGTGATTGCTATCTTCTCACTCCAAGTTAGTGAAGTCTAATTGTATGGTTCAACTTGTAGCAAGGCATATGATAGGTGATGTTGTTGGACTGGTTATGCTCCTAAGTGTAAACATGATGAAAGGAAAATTAAATGCTAAATTTAACTAATGATAGAAATGTAATTCTATTCTAGCCTAGTGCAATCGATAACCATTCTTGATTTTTTAACACTTCTTGGGCTTACATGATCATCACTAAGACTACCAAGTATCACGCTATCGGATGAACCAAGTGATAATACTACTAGGATTACCAAACAAGTACACTTAATGCTCAAAATCAGTTATATCCATTCTGCTTACTATTAGCAAGTAAAAGTAAAGTACTAAAGAAAGTAAAGTGTTAACTAAGAAAGCATGGAAAATTATTCTAAGTAAATAGAAAGTAAACTAAGTGATGCTACAATGATGGAAAAGAGTTTTAATTTTATTTCCACTCACAACTTGCACCCAAGTACAACTTACTCAAATAAAGATTCCATTCAACTACAACACATCACACTATAGGCATTCATCATTGCTAAATCTAATGCTAGGAAATCAAACTATAAGAGTTTTGCTAAGGTATTGAATAAAAAGTTAACAAATTGTATGTCCAAGTATCATATTTATAGGACACCACACATCCTAAGACATCGTATCAACAATGATGTAGCATGTGCTATGAAATCATTACTACGATATCATTGTTACAATATTGCATTAACCAAAATTTTGACTTTATTAGGTAGCTTATTTTTTAGTGGTTGCTGCATATAGACACTGTTGCACACACATATCTTATTTGCATTGATTGCATGTTGTATTGGCTTCTTGCTTTATGACCCAAATTTTTTACACATAATTGCACCTATTATCATTGTATGCAATACATAGAACCCAGTGTCTCTATATAATTTCATCTTCATCTTTCTTAGAGATTTTTGAGAAAAAGTCTCTGATTCCTAGCTTAGCATCCACAATGCTAAGCCATGCTCTTCTCATAATGATAGGAAATTCTCCCTTTTTTTTCTATGTATGACAAGAAAATCAACAAGGTAGGATCAACCACTTATGGTGGTAATGATATCTTCCACCTACCAAAGTGGAATAATGATTGAAGACTTGCAAGCTCTTGATGAATATTGCTCTTCTTTAGTGGAGGAAGATTCTAGGCTTTGTAAATGCCTTGCAAAATCAAATATACTTTTGATCTAAAATCTAGTAGGACCTTGCATGGTTTGTATCTTACTATTTGAAGATATACTAAGGGATTTCTTGGATCTATTTTCTTTTTGAGAAGTTCTCCTACCTTGATCCAATGCATTACATTTTGAGTGAGCATGAGAGTGGTTAAATTCGGATTTGTAGAATGTGGAAGCTTGGTGTTATCTTGAAGAGTATGTGTAAATGCGTTTGATGTAGATCAAGTTCTCATCCTTTGAACAATTTCTAGACTTGTTATGAAAAATGGACATTTTCTAGATCTAGGTTCATTTACCATCACATCCTCTTGTGTATTAACTACCCTACTACCACTCTTTTGCTATAGTTCTGTTGGCATTTANACTCTACCCATCCAAAATCCAATCAATTATATTACAACAAAGATAGAGAAACTACAGAATTCAGTGGATGAACAATTTTCTACTTCACTCAAGATAGTAGAAGAAAAGATTGAGCAAGCTTTGAACAAAAACAAAGAAAGGAAGANAACATAATATCCATAAGGATCTAGTTACCTATATGGATATTGCTACCTTGGTGGTGGCATTTCCCATGCTTGTAGGTGTTTCCACTGCTACTAATATTGCTCTTTTGGTTGAGTGTAGGCTTCGCTTGGATAGTATGATGGTTAGTAAGGCTATTAGAAGTTAACTTGTAGGTAAGGTAATCATCTTGACATTTGTTTCCTTACAAATCTTGGGTTAAGATCCTATGCCCCAGACTCTTGCAAGTGGATCATAATAGGGCAACATCCCTTAGGATGTTCATATTGGCATACTTTGGATCCTTCTTCATCTTTTAAACTAGACTCTATGAACTCCTCAAGTATAGTAACTTTTTCTTTATGTTTGTAGTGTTCTCGTCCATTGTCTCTTCTTCTCTTCCTTTCTTTGTTTTTGTTCAAAGCTTGCTCAATCTTTTCTTCTACTATCTTGAGTGAAGTAGAAAATTGTTCATCCACTGAATTCTGTAGTTTCTCTATCTTTGTTGTAATATAATTGATTGGATTTTGGATGGGTAGAGTATTCTTTTGGATGGCACCCTCTAAAGTTTCTTCTTCTTGTCTTTTGCACATTTTCACATTCCTTTTTCTCATTGTGGGATCTCGATTGTACTTTTCTACTGATTTTCTTTTCTTTAATTCTCCGTCCTCTTTGGCCATCTAGTCTATTAGTCTTTAGATTCGATGGATTGTCATTTTTTATAAACTACCTTGGGCATATAGCCTAGGAATTTCTCTTTTTTTGTTTCATAACCCATAAACAATGTGTGATAGTTGCTACCTTTGAGAAAAATCATGGCTTGGGCACCTATGTAGTAATGAATAATATCTGCCCATTACCATGTCAAGGGATTCGTGTATCCCTTGCTTCCATCCTTGAATCTATTTTTTCAAATTGGACACTCTTGAACAGGTTTGATATTTATCATTGAAGAGCTCTAGCATGGTACTCAATCTTTAGATCGATTCTAGCTCTAAGGATCTATACCAACTCTTTTCTTTCTTAATAAGTATTCTAGGAAACAACTTCAATTTCTACCAATCATTTTCAATATTCTAAAGGACATAGGAATTATGAAATGCTTGGAGGTGGTGTTATGGATCTGCATTGTATCCACCTTCAAACTTGGGAATTTTGTTCATATTTAGTCACTAAATGAAACTATCCCTTATGTGTCTAATAGGGATATACACTACTTCTCTTATATTAATCATATTATGAGTGGCCATTAGGTGTCCTTCTTGATCTTCAAGTTCATAGACTCTATTGTAGATATGACAGCTTTGTTGCTCATAATGCTCTCTTTTTTCATGTCTTATCCTATCTATTCTTTGTTCATAGTCGTCCTCTTCATCATCAATATACCTTCTTCAATGTATATTTCTCCTATGATCTCTTCATCTTTCCTTGTCATGGCCTCTTAGTCTTCATTCCTAGTTGTCAAATTCCACAAATTAATGTGAGGATGAAGAAAAAGTGGTTGGAGAATGATGCCAACTAGTTGTCTTTTTGTGACTTCGTAATTCATTCTCTTTTGGTTCTGTGAAAGCTTTGGAACTTGAGCTTTGCCTAAGTTTGGAGTCCTCCATATCTCTCCTAGGTTTTTGCATAAGAACTAAGTGCAGTTGTATTTTGACAAGTTCCTCTAGAAAAATTATCAATGTTTGTAAATGAGATTCATGAATTCAATGAAGTTCTTTCATTATGAATGTCTCATCATTTGTTTCATCTAGGACAATATTATGAGGTACTTTCTTCCATTTTTTATGTTCATATCTTGTCTCCATGATAGCATTCATTCTTACTTGCGCTTATGTAGGTTGATATGACATGGTCATGTGTTTAGTGACATGGTATCCTTCTCATGCATGGTCAAGGTTCAACCTCATTAAGGTTTCTTGCAACATTGCTAGTGTAAAGCATTTAGGAGGCAATACAACATTGCCCTACAAATCTCTCCATCTTAGCTATCCATCTAGGTGAAAGATAAACATGAAATTAGGATAGTATGGATTAGTATTAGCATATGAATTCCTTGTTCGCATGGGCATACTCCAATCTTCTTCATCATATCCTTTTTCATTACTCTTATGAGATTCTTTGGAAAGTGGTAACTTTTCTTTTAAGTGTAGAATCCATATTATGTTTTTGATCTTATTAAGTCTTTGTATGTGTGTGTGTGTTAAAATAATTAATTCAAGTATGAAAGATAAACATTGTAATTCTTAATACAATGAACTCTATAAAATCGACT
The DNA here is from genome assembly GCA_015680685.1 of Gnetum montanum. Taxonomy (NCBI): domain Eukaryota; kingdom Viridiplantae; phylum Streptophyta; class Gnetopsida; order Gnetales; family Gnetaceae; genus Gnetum; species Gnetum montanum. Next base: position 158,048 of record MNCI01029667.1, read on the forward strand.
ACTAAGCAAACATTGATACACCCCTAGCAATGATGTCAATGATGAGTGGCTAGGTATTCAAACACTCCACCATACAAATTACAAGTTTATGCATGTGACCAAATCATAATCCATGGATGGATAATGTAAGTATGCTAGTGGTTGATAGATGGTTCATGATCATTGTTTTGTCACATTGAGTTAGTGAAGTGTGAGTAGTATGGTTTAACTCGTAGTGAGGTGTATGATATTATGATGTTGTAGGCTAAAATTACTCTTAAGTGTATTTATAATGAAAGGATGAGAATAAAACCTAAATCTAAGTGATAAAAAAATGTAAATCTATTCTATCCTATGGCTATGAGCATTCATTCTTAGCTTATCCTGCATGTCATGGGCTGATGCAATTGATACTAGGATTACCAAGTGAGTTCACTACTAAGTGAATGAAGTGAAGCCACTACTAATTTACCAAATGATTACACTTAATGCTTAAAACTAGTTGTACTTGTTTCACCTTACTAATGAATATGAGAAAAGTAAATACTTAAGAAATGTAAAGAACTAAACTAAAGTAAACATATTAAACAAATGAAAATTAAACTATGGAAAATGACAAAGTAAAAGTAAAGAAACTAAGTGTAATGTTGTAATGATGAGAAACAATCTTGATCTTTATTTCCATCCATGAATTCTATCTGAGTACAATCCACTCAAATAAGGATTTCATATAACTATTTGACACCACACTATCGGTATTCACTCTATTGCTAAGTCTAAGTTATGAAAACAAACTGCAATAATTTTGCTAAGGGTGAAATGAAAGTTGTTCCATTGATGTGACCAAGTGTTAGTATTTATAGGAGTGACTAGAGTCCTTTACATTGCATCAATGATGACATATGTAGGGCTACAATGTCATAAATATGATATTGTAGATGTGATATCATAGATACGATATTGTGGCCTATTACAAAAATATTTTATCACTTAGAATACATTTAATTTTAATGTAATTTCTTTTCTAAGTAATTAGTTAATATTTACATTTGCATGTACATTAATCAATCAATAATGCAACCAGTTTCAAGTGTGAACATGTATTCACTTGGTAATCCCAACAACTCTATTACTTAGTTTGACCAATAGCATAATACTTGGTAATGTCAGTAGTGGGTATTTGAGTTTAAGATGTGCACAGAAAGCTAGTAATGGATAATCATTACCCTTAAGATAGTTTAGGATTTCATTCTATAATTAATTGGATTAAATAATTAGTTTCTATATTATTAATTAATTTAGGTCAAGGCCCCAACAACATCATAATCATATGTCTCACTTTGGACTCAACCATACGTGACAAAGCTACCACTAGTCTAAGTGGGAAGACAACGACCTAAAATCGATGCTTAAAAATCTAGATACCACACTAGTTCCATCCCTAGAATTCAACTGGATTGCATGTGAATGCTTGTGATTCATAGGTTTGGACATAGGTGATACCTACTACTTATCATTGACATCGTTGCCAGGGATGGCACTAGTGATCTAAATTAGTTATATTATAAATGATCGATGTAAAAGCACTAATAATTTATCTTTTAGAAAATATTAATATTTTTAAGCTACATGTACATTATTAATTAAAAATATATCTTCTTCACATAGGTCCTATAGTCAATCCCATGATGAGAACAATGATAGTAGTAATGATAGGACCTATATTAAAGAAGATTAAAGTAAAACACTATAAGCAAGAGTCTCATATGTTCATTCTGATCCTTCTATATTTAAGGACTACATTCAATTGTCATAGACAACCCTAAAGGGGATGGAATCAATCCTAGAATAAGAAAGGCCTCAAGGCCTAAAGCCTCCTCTAAATCTAGAAGAGATGAATCAAGGAATCATAGGGGGAGATATAGGAGCCATGGTGATTCTCCCAACTTATCATCTTCAACATCTAGTTCTAACAAAGATGAACATAGTTATAGAGATTGAGATACACTAAGGGGTCGGGATAGAGATAGAAATGGAAATCAAAGATAAAATAAAAGGTATCTAATGGAGCATAGATGAGATCATCATAATCAAATAAATAGAAATAGACATTATTATCACAACATGTTTGATGATGATGAACCCTTGTTGCCTACTAGAAGCATGATACAAATCACAAAGATAGTTAGAATACCCCATAGGCATTAAAGGGAAAGCTACATCAAATAGCTTGATATGAATAACATTCATAAATACAAGGGAGGCTATAATTCTGATCCACAACACCATTTACAAGTCTTCCATGATACCTACACCTTGCAAAATATTGAAAGTAAGTGGCAAAATCTTAACCTCTTCTCTAGGACACTAACAAAAGAAGCTAAAAGTTGGTACAGATTGTTGAAACCAAATCCAATCCAATGATAGTTCATAATACTTAGTCTCTTTAACGAAAAATACCAAACCTATTCATGAGTGCCCAATCTAAGAAAATAAGTCCAAGGGTGGAAGCAAGAAGACCATGAATCCCTAGATATAGCCTCAAGCAAATACTATTCTCTATTACATAGATGCACAAGCCATGGATTTTCCCAAAAAAAGTAGCTTTATCACATCATAGATGGGCTTCGTAACAAAACAAGGAAGATCTTTGGGATCTATGCCCAAGGAAAATTATCAAAGTTGAAAGCCCATCAGATACAAAGGCTAATTAAACATGTGGAAAAAGAATAAGGAAAGCTGTATCAAAGGAAGAGTATAGAGGAATATAACTAGGATCCAACTTCTCACAATAAAGAGATTCATATTTATGATCAGGAAAAATAGGTAGCTCTTGATGAGTTGATTTCACACAAAACCTTGTCAATAAAAAAGTCTATCTTTGAGATTGAAGCAAGGGTAGATAAAATGTGGGAGTTGATGAATGAAAAAGTTACAACTAACTTGACATTCATAAAGGAAAAGGTAAAGCATTTAGGATCACGTGATCAAAACAAAAAGAGGAAAAATAATAAGAAAATAGGTAAGGACACTTATCGACAAAAAAAGGAAAATAGCTATAGTAGAAGAAGTTGTAGAATCAGATATAGAGGAGTAGGATGGATGTGACATTTTTTAATATGAACATCCAATGAACAATTACCTAGTTATGTTATATCTACAAGAGTCTGGGGCTTTTACTTTGAATTCTAAGTTTATGAAAAGAAAATGCCATGGATAGTTGTAGGACTATCCATAAGGGAATTATGGATAGTCCTACAACTAATTGTACTATCCAAGTGGGACTTCTTATCAATCTTAAGACTACTATCAACCATAGTTGCAAAACCCATAGTCATGAGGGATGCCATCAACAAACCAGCAATACCCCTATTGCCAACCAAATTCTTATGGATAGTATGTTCAACAACTTGTTTCTCCTAATGGTTCTACTTCCCATGCCTCAACTTATTACTACTATTCTCTTGAATACCAACAACCCAAAACATCTCATGTGGGATTACCATCCCATGCCTCTCATCATCTATCACATTCTAATTACTCTCATACTCCCCTCCAATATATGTTATCACCAACAATGCAAGAAGGAATGGTACCAAAACCTTAATAGAATAATGTCACTTGCATAGTAAATATTCAAGTGAGTGATACTGTTATTAGATCTCAACATAATTCCCAGAAACATCCTTTCTTGAGGATAGTTTCCACACAAGAGAATCAAACTAGTAGATCTGCTAGCTCATCAAAGCTAGTAGAAGGACAATTTATGCAACCCTCTTTCTCAACATGAAAATGTCTCCTAATCCTATGCAAAATCCAAAAATCAATATCACTCTATCATAAAACACAAAATATGAACTTATCATTGTGGAGAGAGAAAATTCCATGCATTACTAATAATGATAATGAATGTAGTTGTGGTCTAAATGTTCAAAGTATTAACACAATCTCTATACCAACCTACAAAAAGCATCAAAAATAAGTGTGTGTATAAAAAACCAAGTCCACACAGTAGCCACCACTAAACCAAAAGATACCTAGTGGCTCAAGAATAAAAATATCAAATTGCTCAAAAGATGCATGGATACATCCAACCCACTTATTAGTGTTAGTCCTAAGAAAATGAACCAAACAGGAAACATAGATAAAGATAGCTTACACTTTGACTATACACCAAAAGAAGATGTTAAACAAAAAGACACAAGAACTAAAATAGAAAATCAAAAAGGAAACACATTTGGATCCTTTAAATAGAAAACACCTTCTAGTCCATTTGAATATATGTCTCCAAATGATCGAAACTTGATCATCATCAATGTTAAATGTGCTAGTAAGCGAAAACTTAAAATACTAAACATGATATATAGAAAAATTATGATGTATAACCAAGGGAATGTGCAATCCATTTCCCAAATACTCATCCATGAGTTTAGTCATGGAATCTTGAATCAACAACTTTTTTTACAATTTTTTATTATTTTCATATTTCTTCAAAAATTTTCAATTCTTAATATGGTTTTCATTTCTTGTTATTTTTCTTTTCTTTATAACTTTCTCTTTTCTTGATGCATTTCCTTTATGTTTTATGAATGTATACTTTGTTTTTGTTAAAAAAAATGATGCGAATCATGATGCAAAAGTCAACACTATGTGTTGCATCTTTGTTCTATGCTATCAATATGGTTCGTTAAATAATTGTGTAATGCAATGAGACCACATCATCCATCCCTCCAGTTTTTCTAAAAAAGAGATCTTTATCATGAAACTAAAATTAAGTAATGATCATTGTGCCCTAAAGAAAATGGAAAAGGGTATGACCTCAAGGGAACTATTGGGTTCTCTTCTTGACTTCCTTCTTGAGGCTTATGACTCCTCATGGAACATATCATCACTCCTCCTATAAACTATAAAATGAAGTATGTCTTTGTAAGGTTTTATTTCCAAAGAAAAAGAGATAAAGAAAAGAAAAGAAATTAAAAAAAAAGCAAAAGAAAAAAAGGGAATAGAGAAAGAAAAAAGAAAAAAAAAAGAATTCAAAGCACACCTCTTTGAAGAACTCTTGGGATACAAGCATTAGTTATGGGGCTAGAAAGACATGTTACCCATGCCTAAAGGTACCCCTATAACTAAGACCCAAATTTCCTCCTCAATAATCTCCAAAACTACTTCCTTCTTCTCTTTTCTTCTCTTTTTAGAGTGATGTTCATTGTTTGTGATTTTTGTAGACTCATCATGATAGGCAAGAAGGGGCACATTAATGCAAGGCCACTATTAATGATATGGACTTGGTCTGAAACTTTGATGAATAGGTATGATGGTCATCTTAATTATAATGGACACCAAAACCTATTGCAAACATGGTCAGCTACCTCATGCATTAATCTCTACAATCTGTTCTCATTCCATTATTTACCTCACTACTACATGCAATTATGAGTATAATGGTTTTGTATAGTATAGTGCAGGATCCTAACCAAGGTGGTTTTGTGTTTGATGAGTGGCGAGGTACCCCTACACTCAACCATACGAATACGAGTGTGCACGCGCAATCCAGTCGAACTCCGCAGACTAAATGCCTTAACACCACAAGAAACACTTGGGGTTAATCGTTCGTTGTCTTCCCAGGCTTGCTTGTATGTGTCACGGTGTATGGTTAAGCAAGTCTGAGGTATGTGATTTTTTTGGTATTTTCGGCTTATCTTCTATGCTACCAGGAGAAAGGGTTGAGAAAACTAAACTAACTCTAACTAAGATCTAAGTCTAAATTAACTAGCGTCAGCATCCGTTCCCACTTGCCGGACACACCCTGAACTATGCAACTGCAGCTTACCAAACGCTAATCGTTACTGGGATCGCCACACGTAACGCAAGTGCTCGAAGTGGTCGTACTGAGGCACCTATTTAGCCTACGTGTGATAAGCAGCCGATTCCTTAGCCAGCCGTACACACCCGTGGGTGCTCGTAACTAAGTCGTACTTATCACACGATCTAGCCTAGCAATGAGCAGCCGATTCCTCAACTAGCCGTACACATCAGACCCGGGAGTTACCAAGCGCAGAATCCTGGAATACGCTACTGGGTTACCAAGCATCCAATGCTCGTAATTGAGTCGTACTCATGCATTGCGTCAAGCAGCCGATTCCTTGACTAGCCGTACACGTCCGTAGACGCTCGTAATCAAGTTGTACTTGAACGCACTAGGAAAGCAGGAAAAGAAAGCAATAAATGAAACCACGTGCTGCAAGGTTTATCCAAACAAGTTCGTCTTTATTGCCGTACACAACTTGGGTTCAGGTTACAAGCTGCTCGAATAAAGAGCCGTTCACTCTAGGACTCCTACTGACGGCACATGGGAAAAAAATTCTAATCTGGAGTGATCAATCTACCAGAGCTTCACTACACTAGCCAGGATTGGGAAATGAAGGGAGTGCCGCCTCTTATTTATAGATATGGTAGCGGGACGCGATATTGCGTACGCGATATCACAAGAGAAGACGTGATATCGTGGCCCAGTGCAAGTCGCATCTCATCATACCCCCATGACTGAATGAAAACTCATCCTCGAGTTCCTTACAATGATATCAGGTAGGTATGGGATTATTAGGGGAAACGGAACTAATGGAATGACATGTGAACGGTCTTTATTACAAGACTTGACAAAAACTGGTGTTCATGACAACATGGGTGAACACCTTATTACAATGACATCAGGCCACAGTTGGCAGCTGAGAGAAAAGAGGAGAGAAAATAGAAGAGAAGAAGAGAGAAGGGTCTTGTTGCTGCTAACGCCTAGATTGCGTCTTCCATTGTCCGTCTGTAAGCGCATTATCAATTCCACTCCTTGCATAGCTGCTTCAATGCTGCTCCATTCCAAGTGTTTGCTCCAGATCCATTCTGTTGCTGTATGAGGGCCATCTACACACACAACACCATCATATATTAGCAAGGGTAATTAAATCATTAAGTAAAGCATACCTTGCTTTGGTTTAGGTTCCTTGGCTAAGCTGTGGTATGGCTAATATGGATCTGGGAAAATGTAGATGATGACTATCGAAGGTATAGGGGTTAGGAAGAAAAACGAAAAAATATGGGGCTTAGGATAAAAATCGAATCAGGCCGTACCCCCATGACTAATCGCGAACCTCCGGTAGCGTAG
>MNCI01029667.1:167082-266277 GCA_015680685.1 Gnetum montanum
TCTCTTTTTTGTACAGTTATCGCCAGAACTAGTGTCCGGTTGGATATTTACACTCTGAATATTTACAGATCTCGCGGCGTGACACTGCTGCGGTTGGGTAGGCAATTCCCCTTGCATTGTTGGAGCAGGAGGTGTTGTGGGAACTACATGAGGAAAAGGTGCGGATGAAGTTAGAGGATGGAAAAAATGTGGGATGTCTCTCGGAGGAGAAGGAGTCCTTCTAAAGTACTCCTGAGCATGGTAGTGACGGTGTGGAGTAGTGTGACCCATAGTGTCACCTAGAGAAACTGGCTGCTACACATAATAACCATAAGGATCAGGCTGCCGGTAAGGGTATCGATGTGTCGGCGATGGCATCCCCCATGACTGTGGGTATTGCCACTGCTGATGTTGTCCAATGGGTTGTGGAGGCGTTCCACTTGGATAATACGTTAAGGGTTGGTGGAACTGCCTTGGGTTACCTTGTGGATAAGGTAACCTTCAGGGTGTCTGCCGCTGATTAAGCCTTGGATTTAATGCATACACCCCAGAGTCCTACAAATGTGAGATAATTGGACAACATCCCTGAGGATGGTCATAGTAGCAGACCTCACATCCGCCATCATCGTCTGAATCAGAATTTTCAGCCTCATCGGAGTTAGAGATTTTTCCCTTACCCTTGTTATGTGCAGTGTTAAAGTTTCTCCGCATGTTTTTTCCTTTATCACTACTTTGCTCATCCTTAGACTCCTCTACAATTTTCAAAACTGTTTCTATTCATGAGTCTAAGGAATCCCACATTTGGTCTACCTTAGCCGATACCTCCGTTGTTAACTTTTGGATCGGCACAGTTTTCCGGTTCACCAACTCTTCGAGTGGTGGCTCATCCTCCTCATCACAGAATTTCACTCCCTTCTTGCGAAGGGAGGGATCGCGGTTGTATTCTTCCGCACTTTCTCTTTTACGTAGCTCACCCTTTTCTTGCGCTACTTGTTCCAACAATACTTCTACTTCATGGGCTCTTAATCGAGAGAGTCTCCCTTGGGCGTAAGTCCCAAGAGTTCTTCTCGTGTCATTTCGTAGCCCATCCACGAGGTGGCGAAGTTGATCCCGCTTAGCGTACCCATGGCCCGGGCAACGATGTAGCAGTGTGTAGTAACGGGCCATGGCAGCATCCAAGGATTTATGAGCTCCTTGTTTCCAGCCTTGGATCTGCTTACGCAAGTTAGACACTCTGGAGTACATTTGATATTTATTGTTGAATAATTCAAGCATCGTACTCCACCTCCTGATGGTTTCCGGTTCTAAGGACCGGTACCAGCTTTCTGCTTCTTTAACGAGTGTCCTTGGGAACAACTTGAGTTTCTGCCACTCATTGTCTATGTCCTACAAGGCACAGGCATCGTGGAATGCCTATAAATGATGCTGAGGATCAGCGTTGTATCCCCCTTCAAAACGTGGGATATTATTTATATCCAAACGCTTGATCCTACTATCTTTCAAATGCCTTGTGGGAATCTTAACTACCTCTCTAATATCGAGCATACTTCGGGTTGCGAATAGGGTTTCATCATGGTCATCTCTTTCATGACGTCTGTGATGTCTACGTGGTGGTTCCCTATTCTCCCTACGTCCTTGTCCTTGTCCTAACTCCTCTCGACCTTCTTGTCGAGGCATTTCATCTCTTTTACCTTTACTCTCTGTGTTATGCTCATGGTGGCTGCACCCAAATGTGGAAGAAGAGTGTGAATGATAAGATGAAGGAGAAGAAGAAGGGGATCCATCACCATGGTGACGTTTCTTACCTTCTCTTCGGCTGCTTGGGCCCCAATCGTTGTGACGATCAACGAGTGCGTCATTAGTGTGAGTGATTGTTCCTGCCATGAACAGCTGGTGCTCATGGGGATCAGAGCCTGGAATGTGTATCGTTGATCTAAGGTCCTGATGCCTAACCTCTTCACCAGAGTGAGGGGGAGAAACATCATTTTCTAAGAAACCCGTTGTGAGGGGTTCCTCGTCTCCTATTTCACTAATGACATGGGGAACCTTGCCCTTCAATAGTGAATGTTGGCTCTCCTGCCTTGCATCCCAAATACGTTGGGCTTTTGTGGGACGATAATCCCTTAGAGTGTAATCATCCAAAACGTATTCTGCGAATAGCTCATGCATGCCAATCTGTACCAAAGCACGGAAAAGCATGTTGGGAGCGGATCGATCTGCATGTCTCTCCACCGCAGTTGCTCATTTTGATGGAAAACAAAGGTAAAATTCGGCACATACTCATCGGGATGAGTATATGTGACTTTAGCCTATTGAGGACATGGTTGATTGCGGTTATGCGTATGATCCTGACTTTCTCCTGTATTGTCCTTAGGTGAGTTGATTTCATGAGAAGAAGCCATTTCTATTGGTGTGCTAACTTTCACCGTTATTTATGTTCTTAATTAACTGATTAACCCTAAGGTTCGTTTTAGGCTCACAACGATGTGAGTGATATCCCTTATGTTAAATTGGCGTAAAAACACTTAGTCCCCGGCAACGGCGCCAATGATGAGTGGCGAGGTACCCCTACACTCCACCATACGAATACGAGCGTACACGCGCGATCCGGTCGAACTCCGCAGACTAAATGCCTTAACGCCACAAGAAACACTTGGGGTTAATCGTTCGTTGTCTTCCCAGGCTTGCTTGTATGTGTCACGGTGTATGGTTAAGCAAGTCTGAGGTATGTGATTTTTTTGGTATTTTCGGCTTATCTTCTATGCTACCAGGAGAAAGGGTTGAGAAACTAAGCTAACTCTAACTAAAGATCTAAGTCTAAATTAACTAGCGTCAGCATCCGTTCCCACTTACCGGACACACCCTGAACTATGCAACTGCAGCTTACCAAACGCTAATCGTTACTGGGATCGCCACACGTAACGCAAGTGCTCGAAGTGGTCGTACTGAGGCACCTATTTAGCCTACGTGTGATAAGCAGCCGATTCCTTAGCCAGCCGTACACACCCGTGGGTGCTCGTAACTAAGTCGTACTTATCACACGATCTAGCCTAGCAATGAGCAGCCGATTCCTCAACTAGCCGTACACATTAGACCCGGGAGTTACCAAGCGCAGAATCCTGGAATACGCTACTGGGTTACCAAGCATCCAATGCTCGTAATTGAGTCGTACTCATGCATTGCGTCAAGCAGCCGATTCCTTGACTAGCCGTACACGTCCGTAGACGCTCGTAATCAAGTCGTACTTGAACGCACTAGGAAAGCAGGAAATAAAGCAATAAATGAAACCACGTGCTGCAAGGTTTATCCAAACAAGTTCGTCTTTATTGCCGTACACAACTTGGGTTCAGGTTACAAGCTGCTCGAATAAAGAGCCGTTCACTCTAGGACTCCTACTGCGGGCACATGGGGAAAAATTCTAACTCTGGAGTGATCAATCTGCCAGAGCTTCGCTACACTAGCCAGGATTGGGAAATGAAGGGAGTGCCGCCTCTTATTTATAGATATGGCGGCGGGACGCGATATCGCGTACGCGATATCGCAGGAGAAGACGCGATATCGCGTACGCGATATTGCATAGGATGCGATATCGCGGCCCAGTGCAAGTCGCGTCTCATCAGTGTTGTTTGGAACAAAGGAATGATCTACATTTAACTTCTAAGGTACCCATGGACATCTATAGAGGTGGTCATGTGAGGGCATTAAGGTAGAAGCCTACTCTAGGAAGGATCCACTTACATAAATTTTGTTAATTATGACTCTAAACTAAAATATCACATCATTTATAAGATGATGGGAAACTTCTTGAACTTTATGCATGATTTTAGGACGACTTCTCATCAAGTTTAATTAATTTTTTCTACTTTTATATTAAACTATCCTTCAAATTCAATATTTCTTGGTCATCTTGTGCTTTGGTTTAGTTGTTTGAAAACTTGTGAGCTTTCAAAGTTGGGCTCATTTATCGTGAAGGGCTAAGGATTTAGTTTTTGAAATTTTTCTAACATCCCATTTTCAAAAATTATGGTAACTAATAAAAAATAATCAAAATAACTTGATGATTTTAGTTATCTTAGAGCTTTGCAAAACATTATTATGAAATCACCTTTTTCTAAATGCTAATTTTTTTTGAATTTTGAGCTAACTAAGTCTTCAAAAAGGGTTAATCATTAGGAAAAAATTATCAAAACTAATGTTGATCCTTTAATGATTTTAGATTATGCTAAAAAAATATCTAAGGTTGAAGGTTTTGTGGAAGCAAAGAAAATGAGACTAAGAGGAGAACAACAAAGGATATGCCCATGACAGATAGTAGCACATACAAGGATTAAAGCTCAAACATCACATGTTTACTAGAGCCATGGGATGATGAGAAGAAATTTTAGTCCATCCTTTAAAAATGTTCTACATAAAAGAGAAGCATCAACATAACAATCAAGGTTGAAAAATCTGCCACTACTAGTGACAATAGGAAGATTCATCTTTGGTGAATTTTTGAAGACTTTTGGAATTTTGTAAATTTTAATGTTTGTCTAGTCTATTTTCATTTTCTAATACATCCACTCAAATAAAATTTTGTAATGAAACACTCCAATTTTTTAATTGTAGCCAATCTAATCTTGGTCACCTCACAATTTTTGTAATGGAACTTTGTCCATTTATATATATAACTTGATGACAAGCTTCTAGTTAGTCGTGGGGGTATGATAAAACCTAATATGTCAAGTAGCTGCCTCGTTGGGACATGATGAAGCATCATTTTGTCAATTGTATTAGTTAGATGAGATATTTCAAAAGCTATATCATAGATTCTACATTACATCTATGTTGTAGCATCCCTGTTGGAGCATCTCAATTGGCTACTACCTCATAGATTCTATATCACATCTACTATAACTTAGCTGTGTTGATGCATCCCCGTCAATGCAACCAAATACATTAACACATCCCCATCAATGCAATGGTTGTATTTACCTATAAATATGTGAGCACCTGTTGCATATTTGACACCATTTGGTCAATAGCATAGCCAAAATCTTATAGTTCTATTCTATAATCTTAGCAAGTAGTTAATGAGTACCCACACTGTGGATTTGAGTCTATTATACAACATCTTATTCAAGTAGAACTGTACCTAGATACAATCTATAAATGGTAATAAGATCAACATTCATTCATATTCATTACAACACTTTGACTTAGAATATATTTACTTTCAATGCAATTTATTTTCTATGTAATTAGTCAATATTTACATTTTCATGCACATTAATCAATCGATGGAATGAGTGTGATCATTTTTTAGTATAAATAAATATTCACTTAGTAATCTCAACAACATTATTACTTGGTTCACTCAATAGCATAACACTTGATAATCATAGAATTTGATATGTGAGTTTAGGATGTGTACAGCAAGCTAGGAACAGACACTCATTACCCTTAAGATAGTTTTGGATTTAATTCTATTGTTAATTAGATTAAATAACTAATTTCTATGTTATTGATTAAATAAGTTTAAGGTTCCAACAACATCATAATCATATGCCTCACTTTGGACTAAACCATACATGACAAAGCTACCACTAGTCCAAGTGGGAAGATAGTGACCTACAATCAATGCTTAACAATCAAGATGCCACGCTAGTTCCATTCATAGAATTTGATCAGATTGCACATAAATGCTTATGATTCATATGGTTAGGCATAGGGAATACTTTCTACTCATCAATAAGAAAATTATTATTGAAATTATAGATTGCAATTCAAAGAAAAAATTTTAATTCCAAAGAAATATTGGAGTTAAGCAACATTGTTTACTTTCTCCAACTCTCTTTAGTATCATTATTGATGAAATGCAAGAATAGTTGATGAGTGGCGAGGTACCCCTACACTCAACCATACGAATACGAGCATCTCATGCACAATCCAATCGAACTCTACAGACTAAGTGCCTACACGCCTCATGGAACACTTAGGGTTAATCATTCGTTGTCTTCCCAGACTTACTTGTAGTTGTTACAGTGTATGGTTAAGTAAGTCCAAGATATATGATTTTTATATCTTTTTATGTTTTATCTCCTATGCTATTGAGTTGAAGGATTGAAGAGACTAATTACTAACTCTAACTAACTAACTAAGTCTAAATTAACCTAGCGTCAGCATCCATTCCCACTTACCGTTCACACCCTGAACCGATGCAACCTTGGTTATCAAACGCTAATCATTGTTGGGATCACCAGGCGTAATGCACATGCTCGAAGTGGTCGTACTAAGGCACTTAACTAGGAGAGAAGGGTTCAGAAAGATTTAATCACTAATAAAGCATTTAAATAATGAATAATAAATAATAGTAAATAAAATCCTAATTAGCCTATTCCATGCACTGCAAGGTTTATCCAAGAAGCTCGTCTTTATTTCCATACACAAACTTGTGTTCAAGTACAATGTTTGCTCGAATAAAGATCCATTCACTTTGGAGTTCCTACTGTGGGCACATGGAAATTAATCTATCTCTGGAGTGGAAAAACTGTGAGAGTTTTCCTACAGTCTAGGCCTAAAATGAGGAAACAAGGGAGAGCCACCTTTTATATATAGATATGACGGTGCACCATGATATCGCATACGCGATACCACAAGGGAAGATGCGATATTGTGGCCCATGTGATATCACATCGCATCATACCCCCATGACTAAATGAAAACTCATTCTCAACTTCCTTACAATAATATCAGGAAGGTATTGGATTATTGACTCAAATGGAACTAATGGGATGACATGTGAACAGATCATCATTACAAGACACAACAAAACTAGTGTTCATGACAACAAGACTGAACACCTTATTACATTGACATCAGGCCTCATTTGGCAGTTGAGAAAGAGAGAGAGAAAGAAGTGTTGCTACTACCAATGCCAAGATTGCGCCTTTCGTTGTTCATCCGTAAGTGTGCCATCGATCTTGCTCCTTGCATAGCTACTTCAGCACCACTCCATTCCAAGTGTTCCCTCTAGATCCAATCTGTTATTGCATGATCACCATCTGCACACACAACATAGTCTTGTATTAGTAAGGGTAAATGAATTTCAATGTAGTTGATACCTTGCTATGATGAAAAGTCCATTGGCTAGGTTGTGGTATGGCTAATTTGGATCTAGAGATATATTAATGATAACTACTGAAGGTGTAGGGGCTAGGAGAAAATCAAAAACATTGGACCTTGTACCCCCATGACTAATCACGAACCTCCAATAGCGAGAGAATGGAGAAAGAATAAGAATAAGAAGATGAAGAAAAAGAGACAACTAGGACATCGATGAAATGGATGTCAAGATGGGAATGAATAAAATAAAATGGATTGCAAAAATGTTAAGGGAAAGAATTTAATGGATGCACCAAATAGGAATGCTAGTGGATCCTCCCCAAAGCAAGCTCATGCCCTTAATGCCCTGACAAACCCACATTTGAAGAGTCCGTAAGCTCTGGGAATGGCCTTTGGAATAAGAGTTAAAGTCTTAACCGCAAGAATTTACCAAAAACAAAACAATGCATCTACCAAAATATACACTAATGATACAACCGACAATGAGGTAAATAATGAAGAGAATGATGGAGAGAAGAGAATGGAATGGAGTCTCAAGAATAAGGTGGTGTACAGGCCCTTGTGGAGTTAATGATTAATGTGACTTGGAAAATCTCATTCCAACTCCGGCCTCAAACCAACCACATCCAATGACTTCACATCAATGCATTTAGCCAATCCATCCTCTTGAATAACAAGAATGCCTTCACCCAAGAGCCACCACCATTCTGATGAAACAAATGAGGAGAGAAGGGGAAGCGAGAAGGCCTTAGTTAGAGAGAACATTTTTAGTTCCATAACCAATGCTTGTAGCCCAAGAGATTATTTTGTCTAAGGGGTGTGCTTTGAATTCTCACTTTTCTCTTTCTCTTTTTTTTTCTTTCTCTTTTTTTTTTATGTTTTTATGCGTGAGAACCACACCATGCAAAGACTGCTTATTTTTATTGACTCAACTTCTGATAATTGGGTAACATCAGAATGGTAAGAAAACTCAAGAAGAAAACATCCAAGCACCCAAGAGAATGGCCAACACAAAAGCATCAAGTTCCCTTGAAGTCACACCCTTTTCAATTCTTGAGTCCTTCCTTAGTTTGAGAAAAACCTAGTCACCGGTTTGTTAAAGTTCTTATTAGAAAGGGACTGTACATTTCCAAGCCAAGAGAGACCATAGACTTTGTGGATGTATGGATAAAGTGGACTCATTGGCTGCCATATCAAAAGAAACATACCTTAGTATCAACATCATAACTTAAAGGTAAAAACCAAACATTAGCAATCAAATGGAAAAATAGTTCATACCATCATGAAGAACACTTATTGGGTGACAAACTTACAGGATGGATAAAACACACACACACACACACACACACACACACACACACAAAGAAATGAAAAAGTATAATGATGTCGTAAAACAAAAATAAGAAAAGTTAAAGAAATTTGTAAAACAAAAATGTGTAAAACAAAAACGTGTAAAACAAAAACTTGTAAAATAAAAATGTGTAAAACAAAAAATTTTAAAACAAAAATGTGTAAAACAAAAATGTGTAACAAAAACTATTAAAACAAAAATGTGTAAAACAAAAAATGTAAAACAAAAATGTGTTAAACAAAAATGTGTAAAACAAAAAATGTAAAAGAACTGAGGGCCTCCAATGATTAGCATAGGTGGCCATCTCCCCCATGACTGAATGGAAAAGGAGAGATCTGAAACAATGAGAGCCTATTTGAATTTCTTAGAAGTGCCCAACTTCTCCCTATTGATGTTCTTAGATTAAGGGGTGGAAGTCAACGATGCTCATACTCCAATGTGCCTATGCCTTCATTGTTAACATGAGTTGTTTCCTCAGTTCGTTCTGTGCATATTAGGTTGCTCTTTCATTTAGCTATCAACCACAGGGTATCTACTACTTGTGTGGTTGCTACATACAGGCACCTTTGAATTTGTGTTTCTTGGGCACATCGATTACATGGAAGAGATGCTAAACATTCTTTCATGTCATCACCCTCTGAGTCACTATATGTGATGCACGAAGCTTTCTTCTTCTCGATCTTTCCATAAATTTTTATCTTAGATATCTCCAAGGAAAGATTGCAAATCCCTAGGTACGCGTCTATTATACTTAGCCATGGCCTTCCCATTATAATTGGGAAGCCCCCATTATTACTGTTTACTTCAATCACCAGGAAGTCAGCTGGGTATGACCACCCACACACAATGGTAACTATGTCCTTCACCAATCCCAAGGGAATGATGATGGACTAGTCAGCCAGCTCTAGTTGAATGTTGCTCTTTTTAAGTTGGGGTAGGTTTCGGGCTTGATACATTTCTTGTCAAATTAAGTTAACTCTGGAACCTGAGTCAAGAAGAGCCTTATGTGGTTCATTCTTGATGATTTGTAAATAAATTAAGGGGCTTCTAGGATCAGAGAGTTTCATAGGAAGGTGGCCTACCTTGATCCAGTCGGTTACGGTATGCGTTAACATAATCGTATGCGTACAACTCTGTTGTTGGACTGAAGGGTGCCCCAAAGTCTTGGATGGTGGAGGAGTATACATAGACTCAACTGCTTGTTGTTTTCAGAGCTTATCTGGGCTTTTGGTTCTAAAGAAAGATCTTCTCTTTTTACAGTTTTCAGAACCAGCAACGGGTTGAATGTTATAGCTCTCACAGCATTACGTTGTTGCAGTTGAATGGGGAGTTCCCCTTGCATTGTTGGAGTAGGAGGTATGGGAACTATAGGTGGAAGAGGTGCAGATGGAGTTGGAGGATGGGATGAATGTGGAATGTCTCCCGGAGGAGAAGGAGTCCTCCTAAAGTACTCCTGAACTTGGTAGTGACGTTGGGGAGTTGTGTGACCCATAGAGTAACTTGGAGAAATCAGTTGCTGCACATAATATCCATATGGGTCTACCTGCCGATAAGGGTACTGTTGTTTCGACGGTGGCATCCCTCGTGATTGTGGGTGTTGCCACTGCTGATGTTGTCTGATGGATTGTGGTGGAGTTCCACTTGGATAGTATGTTAACAATTGGTGGAACTGTCTTGGGTTACCTTGAGGATAAGGTAACCTTCAGGGTGTCTGTTGTTGGTTAAGTCTCAGATTAAGTGCATACACCCCATACTCCTATAGATGTGAGATGATTGGACAACATCCCTTAGGATGGTCATATTGGCAGATCTCACATCCACCGTCATCGTCTGTGTTTGAGTCCACAACCTCATCGGAGATAGTTGTTTTTCCCTTACCCTTGTTATGTGCAGGGCCTGCATCTCTCCTCTTTTTCTTATCTTTGTCACTACTTCGTTCCTCAAACTCCTCTATGATTTTAAAGATAATTTCAAGTCTGGAGTCTAAGGAATCCCACAATTGATCCACCTTAGCTGATACTTTTATTGTTAGCTTTTGAATCGGCAAGGTTTTTTTGTTCACCAACTCTTCGAGTGGTGACTCATCCTCTTCATCGCAAAATTTCACTCCCTTCTTTCGAAGGGAAGGATCATGGTTGTATTCTTCCACACTCTCTCTTTTTCATAGCTCCCCTTCTTCTTTGGCTACTTGCTCCAACAAGCGATGGATTTCATGGGCTCTGAGCTCTAGTAATCTCCCTTGGGCATAAGTCCCAAGGGTTTTCCTAGTCTCATGCCTTAGCCGATCTACGATGTGACGAAGTTGGTCCTGTTGTGCATATCCATGGCTTGGGCAACGATGTAACAATGCATAGTAGTGGCCCATGGTAGCATCCAAGGGTTCATGGCTACCTTGCTTCCATCCTTGGATCTGCTTACGCAAATTAGACACTCTGGAGTATATTTTATACTTATTGTTGAAGAGTTCTAACATCATACTCCACCTCGTAATGGTCTCTAGCTCTAAGGACTAGTACCAACTCTCTGCTTCCTTAATGAGTGTCCTGGGAAACAACTTTAGTTTCTACCACTTGTTTTCTATGTTCTGCAAGGCATAGGCATCGTGGAATGCCTGTAAATGATGTTGTAGCTCTGAGTTGTATCCCCCTTCAAAGCAAGGGATATTGTTCATGTCTAAATGCTTGATCCAACTATCTCTTTGATGCCTTGTCAGAATTCTTATTGCCTCCATTATATCGAGCATACTTTGAGTGGCAAGTAGGGGCTCATCATGATCATCTCTTTCATGACGCCTGTGATGTCTTTGTTGTTCCCTACTTTCCCTTCGTTCATGCCCTTATCCTCTCTCTCGACTCTCTCATTGAGATCTCTCATTTTTCCTACCTCTATCCTCACCATTATTCTCATGATGGCTGTGCCTAGATGTGGAAGGAGAGGGTGAGTGATGAGATGAAGGAGAAGAAGAAGGAGAACCATTGTCACAATGATGCTTCTTACCTTCTCTTCGGCTGGTACAGCCCCAATCGTCGTGACGATCTAAGTGCTCATCCTTATCATGAGTTGTTGTTCTCTCAGTGAACAATTAGCATTCACGGGGATCAGAACCAATGTTATGTATCATTGAGCGTAAGTTTTGATACCCTACCTCCTCACCATCGCTAGGAGGGGGAACATCATTTGATAGAGAACCCGTTATAATGGGTTCATCATCTTCTATTTCACTAAGGATATGCAAGACCCCTTTCCCCTTCAACAGTGTATGTTGGCTCTCCTACCGTGAGTCCTGGATATGCTGTGTAGCTGTGGGATGTTAATCCCTTATGTTATAATCTCTTGCAACATATTCAGCATATAATTCTATCATGCCAATCTGTGCCAAAGCATGGAGGAGCATGTTAGGGACTGCCCGATCTGGGGGTAACACAATGTTACCTTGCAAGTCTCTTCATCACAACTGTTCATCTTGATGGAGGATAAAGGTAAATTCTGGAATATACTCATCAAGATGAGTATATACCACTCGATATTGTTGAGGAACCGGTGGATTTCGGTTATGTGTTTTAGATTGTCGACTGCTTCTCATATTATCCCTAGGCAGTGAATTACTTTTGTTAGAAGAAGACATTGTTATTTATTGGTGTGCTATTTTACCATTATATAATTTTTTTCTTTTAATTAACCCTAAGGTTTGTTTAAGCTCCCAATGATGTGAGTGATCTCCTATGTTCTACTTAGCACACAAACACTTAGTCCTCGACAACGGCGCCAATAATGAGTGGCAAGGTACCCCTACACTCAACCATATGAATACGAGCATAGTACCCACGATCCGGTCAAACTCTGTAGGATAAGTGCCTACACGCCTCATGGAACACTTAGGGTTAATCATTCGTTGTCTTCCCAAACTTACTTGTAGTTGTCACGATGTATGGTTAAGTAAGTCCGAGGTATATGATTTTTATATCTTTTTATGTTTTATCTCCTATGCTATTGAGTTGAAAGGTTGAAGAGACTAATTACTAACTCTAACTAACTAACTAAGTCTAAATTAACCTAGCATCAGCATCTGTTCCCACTTACCATTCACACCCTGAACCAATGCAACCTTGGTTACCAAATGCTANTAAAGATCTGTTCACTCTGGAGTTCCTACTGCAGGCACATGGAAATTAATCTATCTCTAGAGTGGAAAAACTACCAAAGTTTCCCTACAGTCTAGGCCTAGAATGAGGAAACAAGGGTGAGTCACCTCTTATTTATAGATATGATGGCGCACCGCGATATCGCGTACACAATATCGTGGCCCATGCAATATCGTGTCCCATCAATAGTTATGTGATGTGCAAGATAGTCATGTTATAAAAATTAGATTCCACTTAGTAAATATTATTTTATATGTAGATGATGTTACCTTAATCTCCACTATTGTAAAATGTATACAAAACATGTTGAACATTTTAGAAAATTATTGTCATTCATCCTGTCTTCAAGTGAATGTAGATAAAAAAAAATTGATGATCTCAAGTACAAGAAATACTTATTATAACTTCTATTTTGGAGATACCAATGAGCAAATAGTAGATTCTTTTAAATATTTGGATCTTATTTATATGGATAATTACGTGTGGAGGAAGTGCATCAAAGAATAAATAGTAAGAGGATTCCAAGCTCTATATACTTTCAAAAATAAGTGCAAGGATTTAGGACTCTAGGCTTTGAAGGTCAGAGAATAATTTTTAAAACTATAATCTATCCTATTGTATTATATGGATGTGTTGTTTAAGGACCTAGACTCAATGTTAAACTTTGGAACAGTGGAAAAAACTTTTCTTCTCAATGAGTTAAAGATGACGATGCAAATACTTTACTTAATATTATTATGTGAATGTCATTTATTACCTTTAGAAGTAGAAGGCTTATGTCAATTCATTACATACACTCATAGTTTGCATATATTAAGGTAGGAAAAAATCTCTAAATTAGTTATTGAGGATTTGTGAGACTATGATTGGTGTTTTTAGGGAATGCAATGGTTAAGAAAATGAAATATCTCTTGGGAGGAAGTACACAAAATCCTAATTATATTTGCAAACTAGTTAACTAAAAATGAACTATAAAAGAGCCAAAAAATGACAAACATTGGAAGTAGCACAAAGCACTTTTATGAAATTTCTCCTCTCATCAGCATGCCTTTGATGCTAGATACATGTCTAAAATAGAGATGGAAGCAAATAAATATAGGAAGAACATGACACTTTCTAAAAAGAAAATAGTGGGTGCATGTTAAAAATAAAGAAAAAGGAAAAAAGTGGATGCATGTTGGAAAGAAGAAAAAAACTAGGTGCATGTTGAAAATAAAAAAATTGATAACCCTTAAATCATAGGATTATATTACTATTGTTACTATTATTGTTGTTGTTGTTGTTGTTGCAAGTCTCCTACATAAGTGAACGCATTTTTCTTGCTAGGGTGTTTTGTTAAATTTTGTATCTTTGTTTTATTACTATTGGAAATCAATCATAGATCTATTATATATTTTATAATTAAATGTTGAGATTCAAATACCCTTGAAATTTTTTCTTTCTATTAGTTATCGTGGCTTTATAAGTATTTAGCTATGCATATTTTAATCTTTATGCATATTCAGTGATGAGCCACGATATCACGTCCCATCTCATTATCTATAAATAAGAGGCAGCTACCCTTGTTTTAGGTAGTAAGACTTAGACCCATAGCTAAACTCTTGCAATTTTACCATTCTAGAGTTAGAATAATTTTCATGTGCCAGCAGTAGGAGTCTTAAAGTGAACAGATCTTTATTCGAGCAAATTGTACCTGAGCACACATTTGTGTACGACAATAAAGACAAACTTTATGATAAACCTTACAGCATATGGACTAAGCTAAATAGTAATTAATTAGTGTTGAATGTTTAAATGCTTTCCTAGTTAGTTAATCTCTCTCAACCCTTGACTCTCCTAGTTAAGTGCACTCAGTTCAACCACTTCGAGCATGTGTGTAGCACTTGGTAACCCAATAACGATTAGCATTTGGTAATCCCAGCAGTGTTGCACTGGTTCAGGATGTGTGCAACAAGTGGGAATAGATACTAGTGTTAGGAATAATTAGAACTTAGATTAGTAAATAGTTAATGAAAGTTAGTCACTTAGTTCTCCTTACCTTCCCCTATTAGCATAGGACATTAAAAAGATAAAAGATATAAAAATCATATACCTCAAGCTTACTTAACCATACAACCATGACAATACAAGTAAGTTTGGGAAGACAACAATTGATTAACCTTAAGTGTTCCATTAGGGTGCATAAGCACTTAGTCCTTGGAGTTTGACCGAATCACACGTGAAACACTCATATTCGTATGGTTGTGTAGGGGTACCTTGCCACTCATCATTGGCGCCGTTGCTGGGGACTTAGTTGTTTGTGCGCTATGTAGAACATAGGAAATCATCCATCGCATTGGAATGTTAGAATGAACCCTTAGGGTTGATCAAAGGAAAGATAAGACAATGGTAAATCATACACCAAACAAGAAGAAAATGTCTTCTTCTTCACACAAGAGCACTTCACCACCTAGGACTAACACAAGAGACAGTCGGCAGCATAACACACGTAACCAAGATCCGCCAGTTCCTCAATAATTTTGTGTGGTATATACTCATCATGATGAGTATGTACCCAACTTTAACTTTATTCTCCATCAACATGAACAACTTCGTTGGAGAGACTTGGAAGGTAACATTGTGTTACCTCCAGACCGATCAATCCCCAACATGCTCCTTCGTGCTCTCTCATGAATAGGCATGTCATTTTTGTACGCAAAATATGTTGTATGCGATCATGACACAAGGGACTACCATCCCACAGAAGTGCAACATCAAAGGGACTTGCAACAGGAGAGATATCATACATCCTCGAAGGGTAAATGGCCCCATAATGCTTTGCATGTCTTGAGTGAAATTGAGGGTAGTGAACCTGCTTCAACAGGTTCCCCACCAAATGATGTTCCCCCTCCTAACGATGGTTAGGAGGTGGTGTATCAAAACCTCCACTTCATGGTTCACAACCCTGGTTTTGATCCCCATGAACATGATGTGTTCGATGAGGGAACACAAACACACGATAAGGGCAAACGTTCTGATCATAATCATGATCGGGGTCAAGACCATGGAAGAGAAGATAGAAAACACCATCATGGTGATGGTTCTCCTTCTTGTTCACCTTCATCATCACGTTCACCCTCTCCTTTAGTGTCTGGATGTAGTCATAAGGAAACTAACTGTGAGGATAAAGGTAAACAGAGTGAAAAACACCGACGAGATATTCAAGAACAAGGACGAGGGCACTCTAAAGAATCAAGGCATGGAAGAAGGGAGAGTAGAGAACCGTGTAGACACCATAGATGCTACAAATGAGATGACCATGATGAACCCCTACTCATAACTAGAAGCATGCTAGATATCATGGAGGCCGTAAGAATTCCAACAAGGCACCAAAAGGATAGTAGGATCAAGAGGTTGGACATGAACAATATCCCACGATCTCAAGGGGGATATAATGCCAATTCTCAAAACCACTTACAAGCATTTCACAATTCATGTGCCTTGCAGAACATAGAAAATGAATGGCAAAAATTGAAGTTTTTCCCAAGGACACTAGTGAAAAAAGTGGAAAGCTGGTACTGGTCCTTAGAATTGGAATCCATTCGGAGGTGGAGTACAATGTTAGAACTATTTAATGACAAGTACCAAACGTACTCCCGAGTGTCTAACCTGTGAAAGCAAATCCAAGGATGGAAGTAGCGAAATCATGAATCCTTGGATGCTACCATAAGTTGTTATTGTACACTGTTACATCATTGCTCAGGCCATGGTTATTCATAGTGGGATCAACTACGCCATCTCATAGATGGACTTAGGCATGAAACAAGGAGAACCATTGGAATGTATGCCCAAGGGAGATTATCAAAGCTTAGGTCTCATCAAGTTCATAGATTGCTAGAGTAAGTAGCCAAGGAAGAGGGGGAGCTACGTAAGAGAGAAAATGTGAAAGAGTACAATCGAGATCCTTCTCTCTAAAAAAGGAGAGTGAGATTCTGTGAGGAGGAGGAAGAGTCACCACTCAAAGAGATGGTGAATAGGAAAACCTTGCCACTTCAAAAAATAACAACAAAGGTATAGGAAAAGGTAGACCAAATGTGGGACTCCCTAGATAGTAGGTTCGAAACTGTCCTTAAAATCGTAGAGGAGTCTAGGGAGTGAGGTAGTGACTATGAAAAAAAGAAAAAGAGAGAAGTGGACAATGCACGTAACAAAGGTAAGGGTAAAATGGCCATCACCGAAGAGGTTGTGGATTCAAATATGGACAATGACGATGGATGTGAGATATGCCAATACGACCATCCTAAGGGATGTTGCCCAGTGATCTCACACCTATAAGAGTCTGGGGTGTATGCACTCAATCCACGACTTAACAAATAGCAAGCACCCTGATAGTTACCTTATCCCCAAGGTAACCCAAGGCAGTTCCACCAACCTTCAATGTATTAGCCAAGTGGAACTCCACCACAACCTATTGAGCAACACCAATAGTGGCAATACCCACAGTCATTGGGGATGCCACCACCAAGGCAACAATACCCCTACAGGAAACTGGATCCATATGGCTACTGCATGCAGCAGCCAATCTCTCCACGTGACTCTGTTGGTCACGTAACATTACAACATTACTACCAAGCTTGGGAGTATTATAGGACTTCTTCTTCTAGGGGAGACAACCCATAGACATACCATCCTACAAATCCATCCGCAACTCTCACACCAATAGCTCCATTACCACCTGCTCCAGCAATGCAAGGGGAACTCCCCACTGAACTGCAGCAACGTAATGCTACGAGGGCTGTGAATCTTCAACTTGCTACTGGTTCTGACAATCATATGAAGAGAAGACCTTTCTTTAGAACCAATAGTCCAACCAAGCCCTTACAACCACAAGCGGTTGAACCTCTGAATGCCTCTCCTTCAAATAAGGCTGCAAAGCTCCCTTCAAACCAAAAATCGAGCTCAACACACACGGCTATGTTAACCCATGCTGTTACTGACTAGATTAAGGAGGGCCACCTTCCTAGGAAATTCTCTAACCCCAAAAGCCCTCTAATCTATCTCCAAGTCACTGGGAATGAACCATGTAAAGCTCTTATGAACTCAGGTTCCAAAGTGAACTTAATATCGTAAGAGATGTACAAAGCCTAGAACCTGCCTCCATTAAAGAAGAGCAATATTCATCTAGAGATAGCTGACCAATCCATCGCTATTTCCTTGGGACTAGTGGAGGACATCATTACCACTGTGTGTGGGTGGTCATACCTAGCTAATTTCCTAGTGATACAAGTAAAAAATGATAAAGGGGACTTCCCAATAGTTATGGAAAGGGCATGGCTAAGTACCATAAATGCACACCTAGGAATCTGCGATCCTTCCCTAGAAATATCTAAGGAAAATACTTTTGGGAAGATCGAGAAGAAGAAAGTTCCATGCATCACATATAGTGATACAGGGTGTGATTGCGTACAAGAATGTTCAGCATTTCCTCCATGCAACCAGTGTGCATAAGAAATTGACATACAAAAGTGTCTGTATGTAGTAACCACATAATAAGAAGACACCTAGTGGTTGATAGCTGATCAAGAGAGTAACTCACCAACATGCATGGAACTAACTAAGAAAAAAACTTGCACTCACATCGAAAGCATAGATGCACTGGAGCAAGAGCATCGCCAACTTCCAAACCTTAACCTGAAAACATCAATTGGGAGAAGTTGGAAACTCCTAAAAAATTCAAACAAGTGCTCTGATAAGAGATTACTAGTCAATGTGCAATAGACCAACCCTTACAATGAATCTAGAATGGTCAATGCACATAATACCTTGGAGAATGGATGACCCCGCTCATTATTTCGAATCTCCCCCTTCCAACTCAGTCATGGGAGAGATGGCCACCTCTGCTGATCATTTGAGGCCCTCAGTTCCTTTTTAAGTTTTTGTTTTACACATTTTTGTTTTACAAATTTCTTTAACTTCTCTTTTTTTTATTTTGCAACATCATTTATACTCTTTCATTTCTTTGTGTTTTTATTTATTTTGTTAGGTTCGTCACCTAATAAGTGCTCTTGATGGTGGTACGAACTATATTCCATTGATTGCTAATGTTTGGTTTTTACCTTGGAGTTATAATGTCGATACTAAGGTATGGTTCTTTTGATATAATAGGCAATGATTCCACGTCATCCATGCATCCATGAATTTCTATGATCTCTCTTAGCTTGAAACTATACATTTCCTTTCTTAATAATAGAACTATCAATGAATTGGTGACTAAGCAGTTCTCAAACTGAGGAAGGACTCAAGGTCTGAAAAGGATGTGACTTCAAGGGGATTTGATGCATTTGTGTTGGTCATTCTCTTGGGTGCTTGAATGTTTTCTTCTTGGGTTTTCCTTACCATTCCGACATTGCTCCATTATTAGGAAGCTGAGCTAATAAAAATAATAAGTCTTTGCATGGTGTGGTTCTCACATAAAAAAAAAAGAAAAAAAAAAGAAAAAAGAATGAGAATTCAAAGCACGCCCCTTAGACAAAATAATCATCTAGGCTACAAGCACTGGTTATGGAACTAAACAAACATGTTCCCTCTAACTAAGGCCCTCTCTTTCTTCCTACTTTTCCTTTTCTCATTTCCTCAAAATGGTGGTGACTCTTTGGCGGCAGCATTCTTGTTACTTCAAGTGGATGGACTGGCCAAATGTATTAATGCGAAGTCACTAGATGTGGATTGTTTGAGGCTGGATTTGGAATGAGATCTACTAAGTCACATTAACCATGAATACACAAGGTGTTGTACACCACCTCATTCTTGAGACTCCATTCCATTCTCTTCTTTTCATCATTCTTTCTCCATTTTCCACCTCATTGTCAAGTGTATCAATGGTCTATATTTTGGTTGATGCATTATTTTCTTTTTGGTAAATTCTTGTGGTTAAGACTTTAACTCTTACTTCTAAATGACATTTCTAGAGCCTCAAGACTCTTTGAATGTGGGATTGTCAGGGCATTATGGGCATGAGCCTGCTTTGGGGAGGACCCATTGGCATTCCTACTTGGTGCATCAGTTAACTTCTTTCCCTTAAACATTTCCGCAATCAACATTTGTTTTGTTCATTTCCACCTCTCATATCCATTTTATCAATGTTTTCATTATTTATTTTTCTCCATCTTTCTTATTTCTTATATTTTTCCATTATATCGCTATCGGAGGATCGCTCTTAGTCATGCGGGTCCTAGTTCAATCTTTTCAGTTTTCTCCTAACCTCTATACCTTACATCTTTGGTAGTCACCAGTGTTATATCTTCAGAGTCCACATTAGCCATATCATAACTCAGCCAATAGACTGTACACCGAGGCAAGGTATCGATTACACTGTGATTTATTTATCCTTGCTAATATGAGACTGTGTTGTGTATGTAGATGGCAATCATACAATAATGGACTAGTGCTGGAGGAAACACTTAGGATGGACTGATGTTGGAACAGTCATGCAAAGAACAAGATTGATTGCGTGGTTATGAATGGACAATGGAAGGTGCAATTTTGGCATCGACAGTAACACATCTTCTTCTATTCTCTCTCTTCTCTCTCAGCTACCAAATAAGGCTAGATGTCAAATGTGTATAGTGTTCATTCTTGTGGTCATGAACACTAATATTTCCATGCATTGTAATAATGATCCGTTCACGTGTCACCCCATTCACCATTAGTGTCATTCAAGTCAATAATCCCATATCGTCCCAATATTTTGTAAGGAACTCAAGGATGAGTTTTCATTCAGTCATGGGGGTATGATGAGCTGCAATATCACATCTACGATATTGCGTATGCAATATCACGTCCCATCTCATTATCTATAAATAAGAGGCAGCTTCCCTTGTTTTAGGTAGTAAGACTTAGACCCATAGCTAAACTCTTGCAATTTTACCATTCTAGAGTTAGAATAATTTCCATGTGCCTGCAATAGGAGTCTTATAGTGAATGGATCTTTATTTGAGCAAATTTTACCTGAGCACACATTTGTGTATAGAAATAAAGATGAACTTTTGATAAACCTTGCAGCATATGGACTAAGCTAAATAGTAATTAATTATTGTTGAATGTTTAAATGCTTTCCTAGTTAGTTAATCTCTCTCAACCCTTTACTCTCCTAGTTAAGTGCACTCAGTACAACCACTTCGAGCATGTGTGTAGCACTTGGTAACCCAATAACGATTAGCATTTGGTAATCCCAGCAGTGTTGCACTGGTTCAGGATGTGTGCAACAAGTGGGAATAGATACTGGTGTTAGGAATAATTAGAACTTAGATTAGTAAATAGTTAATGAAAGTTAGTCACTTAGTTCTCCTTACCTTCCCCTATTAGCATAGGACATTAAAAAGATAAAAGATATAAAAATCATATACCTCAAGCTTACTTAACCATACAACCATGACAATACAAGTAAGTTTGGGAAGACAGCAATTGATTAACCTTAAGTGTTCCATTAGGGTACATAAGCACTTAGTCCTTGGAGTTTGACCGAATCACACGTGAAACGCTCGTATTCATATGGTTGAGTATAGGGGTACCTCGCCACTCATCATTTAGTTATGCACATTTATGGTTTACTATGCACATCTAGATATGCATCTTTTATTTTTATCATACACATAATTATATAATACTCTATTCATGAAGTAATTTTGGATCCTAACCCTACCAAGACCATTTTACTTGTTACTTTTTGTCATTAAAATAGTATTTGGAGTTTATTGTTAATTATAATTAAATATTTCATAAATCATTTTATTAATTAGGTACCTTAGAATGGTGCCCTACTAAGAATTAGACCTTAACAATGTGTCGTGAACATTCAAAAATGTTAGTTTTGATCCTTGGTTCACTAGAATCGGAGTTACGGTTTTTGAGATATCACATTTTTAGTTTGCTAAAAATACTATAAAAATTTTGGTATTTGAACTTAGTGACTATGAAAAGTAAAGCTTAAATAAAATTTTAGCATACGATGAGGTAGAATACTTGATAAGGATTTTGTATGTTTAAATGAAATTTGATTTAGAATCTATATGTGGCCATTACATGTGCCTAAACATAAAGGGTATTAGTTGAGGAAAGAAATGAGAAATAGACTTATAAAAAAAGTAAAAATCAAAATTTTAAAAAAAATAAAATTCAAAGTTGATTATTAAAAAAAACACATGCACAAGCCAAAAGGAAAGAAAAATAGTTTAGAAAATTAAAAGACATAAATGACATACATAATATATATGAATGTTATATACATAATTCTTACCCCACCACCTTCTAATTTTTTTAATGCCACCTCTCTCCCTTATAAAATTATTTCTAAAATGGAAATTGCATTGCATGGTGTTTTATTTTTCATTCAAAAACCATTTTCTGCCCTTTCTTCTTCGTTGAAGTTGATTTAGTCATGTTTCTTCCATTTTTGAACACATACCAAGCCCAAGTATTCTACTTTATGTGATTCTTTCACTTATAAATAGATTATAGCCTTTGATACATCTTGTTTCAAATCATAGAAGGTTTTAGCACATTAGTTCAAAGCGAAGTAAAAGGATAATTTTGCACATTTTAAGGAAAATAAAGAAAATAAGAAGATTCTTAAAGCCTCACCAACCCAAGTAAAAAAGATTATTTTACTTTCCTTTTCATTTTACTATACTATTTTGTTGTATATTTTGTACGCTTCTTTGTGCTTTCAAATTTTTCATTATTTTTCCATGATTTTAATTATTATGTGAATATTTTGGACATTTTTTATATTAAAATCAATATTTAAATTTTTTTCTAAACCATTTTCTATCTTTTGGTGAATTTTTGGAATTATGAAAAAAATTTCTAACTTACTTTTTAGATATTTTATGATTATTTTGGATCAACTCTTGATATAGACATGATTTTGCGAGAATCTTTTAGAATTTAGACTATTATTGATTTTTGGCCACTTTGGAAATCTTTTAGATTTTTGGAATGAAATAATAATATTTATGGGACTAACATGTAGTAGTGGAATGTTCTTTAGTGGGATCCACCTCATGATAACAAGGGTTTGGATGGATTTCCTACCTTAGATTTCGATTCATAAGTTCATGTGAGGTTGGGAAGCTAGTTGAGACCATGGCACTAAGCAATTAAATCTACTGGTATGTAGTGAGGCATAGTAAAGACCTATCTTTCTGATGATAGATGTGCTTCAGTCACTGAAGATATTAGTAGTGAGGCTATTGCTAAGACCCAACAATGAGTGGCTCCTTTGGGGTCATGAGGATAATTCGATAATAGTAGTGAAGTTATTTCAAGACCTATCTATATATTCTTATAGTATTAAGAGTAACCAAGACCTAGCCTTCAAAGATGCCCAAATTAAATATAAATTCTTTGCATTTTTGGATTTTACATAGATTTTTGAAAAAATTTTAACATTTCTAGATCTTGAAATATTTTTTAATATTCAATTGAAAACATTTATCTAGCCCATATCTTAAGACTTTTATTCTAAACCTTTGTGCTTCATGAAGAGGAAAAGAAAATAACCTTTCTTATTTGAGGGGTTTTAACTCCTCCTACATTTCGATGCAAAGAGTCCACACTAGCCATAGAAACACTTGAAGGGGAACATGGCATGAAAGATGGATCAATTTTTCATAAGATGAACCCTCTCAACTTGAAAAATATTTTTTTTACATTTTTTATTTTTGTAAAATAGAAACCTTACACTTTTTGGATACTTCACGATAAAATTCTCAATGTTCCTAGGTAACTCAAAATCAAGGTGTTTAACTCTTAATCTTTCTTCAAAATAAAAATAAAAAAAATAACAATAAAAATAAGTGCTCTATGAATAAAGGAAATGATCAAGAGGAAAGATGATTAATTCATAGTTTTAGAATATTAAATCCACCTATCTTCTCAGGCATTAAAAATCCTAAGGTTAGAGAAAGTTTTTTAAAGGCTATATTGCACTACTATAGAAAAGACCTCTTTGGCTTTATATCAACTACAATGTGTAGCTAAGTAATGGTGGGAAGTAAAGTAAAGAATTAGGCATTGAAAATATGAAAAATAGAATGGGAACAATTCACTAAAGTGTTCAAAAATAGGTATCTCTGTAAAGCCTACCTAGAGAAGAAAGAAGATGAGTTTAATGGGACGATTCAAGGATCCATATCTATTTATGAGTATGATAATAAGTTCACTAAACTATGTGAATATGTTCCCCTTGTATTAAAAAATAAGGTTGTCCATACTAGAAAATTTTTAAAAGGTTTAAAGCCCTCCATCAAAACCATAGTTGTAGTGATGTGGAGCCTACATCAATAGACCTTAAAAGAACTCATTTCAAAATCTTTCTAAGTAAATTCACATTAGAAAACAAGAACAACAAAATGAAATAGAGAAAATCTTCCATTTTATAAAAGAAAACTCTCAAAATATAGAGAAATACATAAAAAATGAAGAGTCAAGATTAGCTAACAACTCTCCCAAGGACCTTAGAGGTCACACATGTTCTCTCTTAATCCTCAATTGGTCACAATAGAGCTAAAGCTCAAGTTAAGACACTTATAGGAGATTCTCTCAACCTCTCTCAACTACTCTTCCTTGCCTCTCACTCAAACTCTTCTTGCATAAGCTCTCAAGAGACCTCTCAAATCTTTCTTCTCTTACTCTTACCCAAACTTAGGGCTTGGACTCTTATTTATAGCTTCTTGGTGTGACATTTCATCTTTCCTCCAATTTGTCATTCAATTTGATATCTGTTAAATTTCGTATGAAACGTCTTAGAGAAAAATAAGATGTCTTTTCAAAGTATAGAGATGCACAAGAAGACATCTTGGGATTGAGGAAGATGTCATGGAGGAGTTGTGTTGCAGAAGAGATCTTGAAGGAGATATCTTAGCTACTAGGGACACATCTTGCCTACCAAGGCCAAAAATAAAGATGTTTGTTTTGAAGTCTAAAACCTTCATATGCCTCCAAAAAAGTTTTCATAGATTCTTAAATCCCCTAAATTCATCAAGATGAGTCCAAAACACCCTAGAATCATCATCAAAAAGTCAACACACAAAGCTACAATTAAATCGAACACACGCATACACATCCAAGATACATTGAGGATTACACAAGGGCTAGGTGATGTCTTCAGCATGCAACATTAGCTTTGGATAATTATGAGGAAGCATGAGATAGAGCCATTATTATTAAAAGGAAACAAATGAAGGTTGTAACTCAAAGAAAAAAGAAAAGGAATAAAGGAGTTATGACTAGAATTGATCAAAGAAAATTCATGCAGCCTAGGGGAATGAATGGTTCAATTCAACAATAGTCTCAAGGATTTAATGAACAAGACCAATAGTAAATTAGGCGATTTAATGGTCTAGTAAAGCCATTTAATTCTATAATTTCACCAAGATCTAAGATTTACTTCTATTATATAAAAGTTGGCCATATTAAAAAGGAGTATCCAAAGCCACTTCAGAATGAGAGTATTATGTAAAACAAGAGAATAGAAACTATGGTTCCAAATACTAGGATTATCCAAGAAAATAGAGGAAAAATTGCTAATAATCTAATGTGATTTAGGAGAATCAATAAACTAGCAATAATCAAGAAGGAGATGGAAGACCTATGAGTCAAAGTTGGATCTATGCTCTACTAGGAAGAGATATAGAGGAGCAACCTAACACTATGATTAAGACTAAAGGTACACTTTGTGCATAACATATCCTTATTCTTTTTTATCCTCAAGTAATTCATTCTTGTATTAATAGTTAAATAGTAAAAAGATTAAATTTATCATTTAAAAAATAAGAAATTTCATTATTCATTCAAGTTGTGAGATGAAATGGATACATAGTAGAATATGAGTATAAAGAGCTTCCACTAAGGATACTAGATAAGCAATGAAATGAAAATTTATTTATTATGGAATTAGGGGAATGTAATATTATCTTAGGAATTGATTGGATAAGTGGATATAATGGATTTCTTTACAAAAAGACTAAGATAGTTCACTAGAGTTAGGAGATGGACAATAAATCTTAATTATAGCTAAAGGAAGACCCATTAAGGTAAATTTGATTTCTTCTAAGAATTTTATAAAAATGTTTAGGAAAGACCATACTTTTTCATGGTCATTGTCAAATCTAAAAATAAGAAGAATGATATAGTTGATATTCTAGTAGTTAAAAAATTTCCAGATGTATTTAAAAAAGAAGTACGAGTGTTACCTCCAAAAAGAGAAATAGAGGTAAAAATTATTCTTAAACCAAGAACAAAACTAATTTCTAAGGCATCATATCAAATATCCCCATTTGAGTTAGGTGAGCTCAAGATAAAGATGTAAAAAATTTTAGATAAAGGTCTTATTTGACTTAGTGTTATTTGTGGAAAAGAAAGATGGAAATGTAAGTCTATTCATTGATTATAGATGGTTGAACTGAGTTATTATTAAAATAAATATTCCATACTTAGAATAGATTATTTATTTGATCAATTGAGGAATGCAACTGTATTTTCCAAGATGGATTTAAAGTTTGGATATCATTAACTTAGCATAAAAGAAGATGATATTTCGAAGACTACATTTAGGATAAGATATGAGCATTATGAATTTCTTGGATTACCATTTGGGTTAAAAAATACTCTTGTAGTATTTATGCATTTAATCAATAGTGTATTAAGGCCTTATTTGCATAAATTTGTGATAGTGTTTATTGATGATATTTTGGTATATTTTAAAAGTGAGGATAAATATGCAGAACATTTAAGGAAAGTATTGCAACTTTTCAAAGAAAATAAATCATACGCTCAACCCTGTAAGTGCTCATTTTGGCAAAAAGAAATATAATTTCTTAGTCATATAGTATCAAAAGGAAGGATAATAGTTTACCCAATCAAGACTCAAGTAATTTGGAATTGGCCAAAGCCTAGTACTGTAATAGAGGTGAGGAGTTTCTTAGGGTTAGGAAGTTACTATCAAAGGATTGTAAAAGATTTCATTAGAATTACATCTCCTTTAACCAAGTTATTAAGGAAAGGTTCTAAATTAGAATCCATATATGACTATTATGCATGCCTAACCATAGAGGATATTAGTTGAGGAAAGAAAATGACAAAAGAGACTTATAAAAAACATAAAAATAAAAAAATAATTTAAAAGAAAACTCAATGTCTATTATTAAAAAAAAAACACATGCACTTGTGAAAAGGAAAGAAAAATAGTTTATAAAAGTAAAATACATAAATAACATACATAACATATAAGTATGTTATATACATCATTCTTACCCCACTGCCTCCCTCTAATTTTTTTAATACTACCTCACTTTCCTATGCATAAAGTCTTTCTTGAAATGGAAACTATATTGCATGGTGTTTTTTGCATTCAAAAACTAATTTCTGTCCTTCTTCATTTTGAAACCAATTTTAGTCCTATTTCTTCCATTTCTAAACATGTACTAAGCCCAAGTAATGGGCTACATGTGATTCTTCCACTAATAAATATATTGTAGCCTTTGACAATCTCATTTCAAATCGTAGAGGGTTACTAATGCATCAGTTCAAAGCAAATACATGAGCATAAAAGAAGACATCCTAATGAAGAAGAGGATGATTAAGAGAGAAGAGAAGAAAGGGACAAATGCAAAAAGAAATAAAATTATGAGTATCGAAGAGGTCACCACTACAATAGAGCTTATGAACCCAAAGATTATGAAGAACCCCTACCAGCCACTCACAACATAATTAACATCAGAGAAGCAATGTATATTTCTACTAGGCATGTAAAAGATAGTCACATTAAGTAACTAGACATGAACAATATCCAAAATTTTAAAGGTTGATACAATGCAAATCCACACCAACATCTTCAAGCCTTCCATAATGCCTATGCCCTACAAAACATTGAAAATAATTGGTAGAAACTAAAGTTGTTTCCTAGAATATTTATAAAGGAAGTAGAAAACTAGTACAGATATTTAAAAATGGAATCCATTTGAAGATGGCATATCACACTAGAGCTCTTCAATGACAAATATAAAATCTATTTCAAATTGTCTCATTTAAGAAAAAAAGTCAAGGTTGGAAACAAGGGACATATGAATCCCTTAATGCAACAATGGGTAGATAGTATTCACTACTACATAGGTGGCCAAGCCATGGATTTTCTTAAAGGGAGCAACTACGACACATTTTCCATGGACTGCAACAAACCCTTAAGGTATATGCCCAAGCTAGGTTATCTAAGATGATAGTTCATCATATTTAGAGACTCATTGATCAAGTCGCAAAAGAAGAAGAAGAGTTAAGAAAAAGAAAATTAGCTGAAGAATAAAATAGAAATCCTACCATTAGAAAAAGGGATGTAAGAATATGTGAATCATAAGAAGAGAAAACTTTAGAAGATATGATCCAGCAAAAGACTACCTATTAAGAAATTAGTTAATGACATTATAACCAAGGTAGAGAAAATGTAGGATTCTATAGATGAAAAAGTTATTGCAACATTGAAGATAGTAAAAGAAAAGATCAAATAAGCCCTCAATAGAAGAAAAGAAATAAAGAAAAGAAAATAAAATGGATGATAACACTACACAAATAAAGGAAAATTTGCTACATTGGAGGAAATAATGGACTAT
The DNA here is from genome assembly GCA_015680685.1 of Gnetum montanum. Taxonomy (NCBI): domain Eukaryota; kingdom Viridiplantae; phylum Streptophyta; class Gnetopsida; order Gnetales; family Gnetaceae; genus Gnetum; species Gnetum montanum. The sequence goes on from MNCI01029667.1 coordinate 195,300, forward strand.
AGTTCAAAAGATGATGAAGGATGCAAAGTGTGAAAGTATGAACATCCTAAGGGATGCTTCCCTATGATGGCCCACTTACAAGGGTCTAGGAAATATGTACTTAATCCAAAGTTTGTCAAGAAATAGATGCCTAGAAGATTACCTTATTGGCAAAGTAACTTTAGACAACCTTACCAGTAAATGTACTATTCAAGTGGAGCATATCCTCAACTATAGGAACAATACCAATAGTAGTGGCAACAACCAAAAGCATGGGGAATGCCACCATCAAGGCAACAGTGTACATATAGGAAACCTAATCCCTATGGATACTATGTTCAATGTCCAATCTCCCCAAGGAATACTTTAGTCCATGCTTCCTCTTACTACTATCTGAAACACCGTGGAAATTCCGAATCCGCCTAAGGCGAAGATTCACAATTCAGGCAAAAGCTCGTAGCAGAAATCCAGAAGGCAGAACAATGCAAAAGGGCATGCAACATCAAGTCTCCAAACTTCTTTAAAAAATTCTCACTTTGTTGCTTCTTACGCTACATTATGCAATGTAGCATCATGTCGCTCAGCGTAATTCTGCGCGATATAACGAAAGGTAGCTTACTGTAGCAATGAAGTCAGCAAAAATTTGGAACTTCTGCAAATATGACAAGTTTAAGGTCCAAGCAGCGATCTACGACTTGTCACATATTCCACCAAGTCTTTTGATCAGGACTATATTCACGCTCCATTACGCAAAATAGCGTAATGAGCCTTGAAGAAATCAAAGTCAACGTCAAAAGAAGCACGGCAGATTGGTTGCTTTACGCTTTATTACGCTACACAGCATAAGTAAGCGTAACGCACTGAAAAGTTGACCATTTTACGCTCTATTACGCTTTGCGGTGTAAATAAGCACAAAAATAGCTTGAGTTAACCACTTTTACGCTCTATTATGCTCTGCAGCATAAATAAGTGTAACACATGTGGAATTCATCACATTACGCTCTGCTACGCTACGCAGTGTAAACGAACGTAATGCAGTATAAAGTCAGCTAAGGCAGTACTAGACACGCACTTATTATCCATGCGTGGCAATATGCTCATCAGTGTATCGCAGCATAATCATGAGGTGGTTTCAGTAAGAGTGGTTTACAGCACACCTCACCCCCAAGACGTAATGTGGCATGACCAGCTTTAACATAAAAATTGTCAAGTCAACGGTGTTTTGAAAGTTTGAGACACGTGTCATTAAGACCATGCCTTCCCATATGATGCTGAACTTATAAATACCCCAGTTGATGAAAAAAAAAGAGAGAAGGGAGGAGAGGGATTTTCTTCTTTTGAAGGACATAAGGCATTGTTTGAGCATTGGCAATGGGGGCGATCAGTCTTCTTGGCGAAAACATTATCCTCTTCATTGGCAATCATTAGCAGCTTTAAGCAAAGATTATCAAGGGGCAAAAGGAGCAAATCAGAGATCGAGAGATCATCTAATACAATTGGCAAGGTTTATTGATCAAAAACAGTTGATCGATAGACATCCAGACTTGACCTTCCTTGCATTCCACTTTTGGCTTACGAGGTAGATCAAACTTCATTCTGTTCTCCCTTTTAAATGGTTTTCTTGTTGTTTTGTGTATGCTTTGGACAAAGATAAGTGAAGTCTACCATTGGAACATTGTATGCAATATATTCAGCTTTCGAGTCAAATCATAGATCTTTTAAGTAAGCATCTTTTCTAAATCTAATCTTCCTTGTCATGTTGACGTTATCGTTATTTCAAGTTCTTTACATTGTTTTCTACGCCTTCTACGATTCACCGAATTAATTCATTTCGTGAAATATATATATATAATATATGCTATCGTGATATTCGATAATTTACTGATTAGGTAAGTCCATGTCTGATCGAACAAGACCGTTCAAGGCACCTCGAATCCATTTTCTCCAGCACGGCCCTAGCACGAATCTGTGGTTAAGACTGTGTACACGGATCTTCGCTCGGTATTTCCAACAACCGAAGTTTTCCTTCATTACAGTTTTCTAGCACTAGAAGGAGGACTAAAGCTCTAATCCGTATTTTACGGGTAACCCTGTAAGCAATCTGTACCCACGTTCACATAACGTAAACGTAATACCTCTAGGGAAGTTTACGAAATCGTGTGGTGCAGATTGGTCACAGTAACGATTCCTTTGGAATCCTACAAGGTAAAAAGCCCAATCGTGATTCCGTTTAGTTGTCGCCTTTTAAATCTTTTCGTTTGTTGTTATCGATCTATCTGAGAGATGGATTCTGCACATACAACTACTGCCGCTATGATCGCCACTGACTTCGGTGCCACAACCGTAAATCCCTTCACCGTTCCCAAATCAGCTTTCAGTGCAATAGGACCTCAAGGACCATCATGTCATTCATTGAGATTACAGGGCAGGGATCCTTCATTCACCGTCTTGACTTCTGAAGAGTATAATTTCATTTGCGTCAAAATCCAGGCAAAGCTTGCCCTTAGCCGAGTCGAGATGGAGGCAAAACGAAATTACAAGCTGACCTACAAAGGGGGTCAAGACTTTACCCCTACTACATATGACATCATCCCCCTTATCGATCATTATCATGAACTCCTATCCCAACTAGTTATGGCTAAGAATCAGACTACACAGTCTACTCTAGAGCCTCAAAATGAGGAGGAGGAGGAAGATGAATTCGCAGCTCAGTCTAAACACGCGAATTCATACCATATCCTCAGCCCCCATACATATGTGAATCCCCTATTTCATCCTCTCACCGGAGAAGCTACCCATCTCAACCCAATCATGACCACCCAAACGCATATTCCCATCGTCCCGCAGGCCACCACGCAATCCTCGGTCTTGCAGGTACAAATGCCACCTCAAAATAACATGGGAGTAACCCCCTCGCCACATGTAATTAGTATTCTGTCGGTGATACCTACATCTACTACCCCCCATTTCATTCCCCAAGTGCAGGTCCATACCATGACTATAACCTGCCCAGTGCAAAATCTGGTGCAAACCTTATCGTCGCAGCCCATTGCAAGGCAATAGATCACAACCACCATTCAATTGTAGCGATCTATTCAACAACCTATGGCTGGTCAATGGATCACGCCTGTTGCACAACACAATCAATCTGCATTCTATGGTGTGCAACCCTTGGCTGCATCTACCACACATGTCCCGCAGGTAACTGCACAACATCCTTACACCTTCCATCCTACACATCCGGCGATGGCCAATTTTTCCGCACAGCCTGTCGGATGGTGGGTTTCATAGGCCGCTCTGTCCACTGGGACAGTCCCTGTCACGTCATCTGTCAACCAAGTTATCGCTCCCTTTCCATTGCCTAGTACTATTCTTCCAGCCCAACCCCCTGCTCCTCCAGCACCAACTTCGTCATCAACAGGTCTGGATCAAGCTTTTTTGCTTATTCAGACCCTCACTGAGGAAGTTAAACGCCTTAAAGCTACTAGCTCTGATACAATACAGGTCATGGATTCTACCATGATGACCCCATCAGCCCAATAGTCCCCATGCTATCGTTGCCTCCAGGAATGTCTTTGCCCCATTTTACTAAATACAATGGGGAAGGTGATCCTAATGCTCATCTCGTTACCATTAGTTCTGAATCCTTGCTACTACAACAATGGCCCCATATGATTATCCGTGTCTTTGCAATGTCTCTGGCAGGTAAGGCCTTGGACTGGTATCGAGCACTCCCTTGCTCTTCCATCTCAACCTTGGAAGAGCTTTTAACACAATTTGTGACTTGCTTTAAATACAATTTAAAATCAGAACTCACGTTAGATCAACTTATGGGAGTGAAACAAGACCCGCTCGAGCCAGTCCAGAAGTTTATACAGCGATGGAGTGCTACTCTGAATGAAATTCGTAAGCCTATCATGGAAGCCCATATGTTGGCTATTTTCAAAGGAGCAGTTAACAACTTCATCAAGTCTAAACTATACTACCTTGCCCCTCACTCCCTAAGTCAAGCCTTCGCCCAAACTAAGAGCATCCAAGATGCTGCGGAGGCTAGCAAAGACCCAGCATATGTGGCCTATAAGAACACCAAGAGTAAGGGTAAAGACAAAGGTAAAACAGCAACGACAACAGTAGTTGCCTTGGCCGAGGGTGCCAAAAAGAATAATAACAAGAAGGCACCCACAGCGCCTGCCGAGACCACGGCTAGTGCAAGCAACACTGGCCAAGAAGTACTTGCCCCTGAAAAGCCCTCACAATCAAAACCAAACTTCGAGCGTAAAGATCGTTTAAAATATATAGCCCTGCCTATAAAGCATTCAAAACTACTGAAACAATTATTAGGAGTAGGATATATTCAAAACAAACAAAATATCCGAAGAAGCTCTGGAGCGTCACAGGCATCATTGTGAATTGCTTAAGAACCCTTCTTTAGCTCTACCCAACGAACCGCCAGTCCCTAAGTCTTTCAGGCTGGACCATTTTTGTGACTACCACCAGTTGTATGGTCATGACACCAATTACTGTTGGGCATTGAAGGACAATATTCAATGCATGATTGACAATGGTTCTTTGACATTAGACAACAGTAGTCCAACACGTCCCAAAAACCAAGCGATGCATGTGTACAAAGACCCATTAAACGCAAATAACACAACATACACCATCAACATGGTAAGTACGGACAGTGAGGGGAAGGTATCTCCTAGGTAACCCTTTGTGTTACATGTACCTATCAGTTCACCCTAGGGGACGAGTTCTTCACCGGTAGTTGGCAGCGCCTCGAGGCCACCCTTTGTTATTCGGACGCCCTCTCAAACTATAACTCAATCTCACATTAACAATAAAGTCATGGCCATGCCCACGCCTACTCCTAAGGCGCCTTTTATCTTTAGGGCACAAAAACCACCAACTACCCCTTTTACGCAGGGGCGAGTCTCTAACCAAAATCATCAACCTCCATCCAACAAAAAAAGGGAAGGAGACGCATCAATTAATGCAACCAAAGACCGCTCTACGCTAGGGTTTGCTAAGCCCAGGCCCCTAGCTTCTGTACCTTTTCCTGCACCTCCTGGGCAAGACAAAGGTATAGAAACATAGCCACCTCACCTCGGCAGAAAGAAATACAACCCTTCAACCAATGCTATTCCACCTCGGAAAATTCATCTCTTAGGGCGAATGGAAGAAGAAAGACGGGACAAGCAACCTAGCGGAGAGTGGGACCTCCTCGACGCATTTACGCAAGTCAAGCAGGCTCTAAAATAGAAGAACACAACATTGAGCCTCTATGACTTGCTTATGACATCTCAAAAGCACCGTGAAGCTATGGTCCATATGCTGACATCCATACCTATGGATGAAAGCTTACCAGCAGAAGAGGAAGCCATACATGCTATCATGTTTTTCCCTACCGCTGAGCAACCTAAACCTACCTCATTAATCTTTCATGATGAATCCATCAAAGATGATCCTGAGAAAGGTCGAGTGATAATAGAACCCATGTTCATCACCATCTGGGTTGGTCAACATCAGATCCAGAGGGTGCACGTTGACAATGGTGCAGCTACGAATGTCATCCCTTATCCTATAGTGGATAAGTTGGGCCTAGTTGACCAAATCAATCCTACGATGACATCATGCCTAAAGTCGTTCAATGGGGCATGAGTTCAAGTTAAAGGGATGGGACATATCAATTTTGTGGCAGGAGACCAGTTCCCAATAGACGCCACATTTATCGTCATCGAAGAGATGCCCGACTTCAACTTAATTCTAGGGAGGTCCTGGCTAGCCCAACTAAGGACAGTTTCATCACCGATACATCAAGAGATACACCTACCTTATGCAGGGGGAGAGGTAGTGATACATGGTGATGAAATAACTCCTAGAACCATTAATAACATTGAGGAAGAACGGGGTTCAAAAATCGAAATGCCTGAAGATCAAACCCATGTTCAAATTCCCGAACAAGTCGAAATGACTAATGACAGCCTAGCCTGGGCTAACCTACCATTTCAGGGAGAGGAAGATGATGTGGAGTCAGGTCATAGATCTCCTCGCCCTTACGTACCACTCAACATAAAAGCTATCAAAAAATAATTACGGGCTAACGATTGACCTGCGTGATATTTACGCGCATCTTTACACTTTCACTAGTTCTGCCATTTACGCTTCTCAGTTTTGACTGTCAGTTTTGTTTAGTATACATATATTTATGTCTTCTATCAATTACACCATTTACGTTTCCTAGTTTACACCATTTATGTTTATTAACTCCTATTAGTTACATTAATACAATTACGCAAATATTTACACTTTTATCAATTGCACTCTCCAGCATACGTAAATGGCCCGCAATGGCCTAAAACTAGTAAAGGCCCGCAACGGCCTAAAACTAGTGAAGGCCCGAAATGGCCCTAAACTAAAATATCTTATTTCTATCTTTACGCAAAATCCACTTAATGGCCCAGGACGGCCTCAAACTAGCAAATTCATCTATATTTTACGCAAACACTATGTAACAGCCTGTAATGACCTTAAACTAGCAACTCCATTCAATGGTCACAATAACACCACCTAGCCAAAACCCTCAATAATTCTATTTACGCCTTGTATAAATAAAAACATAAAATTAAAAACCATAGAGAAAATTTCATGATTAATCGTGTCAAAATTCATATTGTCTTTGTTCCATCTCATAAATAAAATCGTGCGTAATCATAATTACGCATCCCCTCTAGCACCACTGTCTCCCGTATCCCTTAACTCTGCTTCCAACCCTAGCAAATCATCTTCATATGGGTCGTCCCTTTTAAGAAGTATTCCCTCATGAGGAACATCATCTTAACAAGGTTCTTCCACTAAAACTTGCTCCCCACGGTGACAATCTGCGTCATTACGCTCTCCTCCCTGAATGTACGCCTCATCTTGTTCACCTTCTTCGTTCATTTCTTGTAACTACATACAACAAGTATATCAGCAAAAGCCATGATAGGACAATTCAGAAAATTCAAATTCAACAACATGAAAACTTACTCGCGATGGCCCTGTATCAGCAGCAAATGAGAGTTGATCTAAGTTGACCCATAGATGTTGCATAATCTCATCCTTGGTCAACTCAGACCAAACCTCATTCCCCAAATTAGTTCCAGCCTTAACCTTCCCCTTCTCCACACTAGTCCACTAGGGTGGTTCAGGGAAGAAGGTAGGGACTGTGGTCTCTCCCCCGTGAAGAGTAATTTCTCTTTCCGGGGATGCGCTCACCATCACCTACTCCTAGAACTTCTCAAAGGCCTTAGACGCACCAATGACATCAAGGAACAATCGCAAGGATTGAGCTTCAATGGCAGAATCTCGATAATGCTGACAATAAGCGATACTTTCTCGCTTATACAGATGCTTATGATCTTTCTGCGTCTGTCCCCACTCTTGGACACTTGCACAAAAGTCCTTCCAGTCTTGATTCTTCTGGGCTAGGAGCTCCATCTGCATCCTTTGCTCGCCTAATTCACGACTGGTTTGTATGTTGTTTCTGACTACGGTCCAGTAGAGAGCGTAGTCAATGACAGCTGTCCGTCGGTCCTCTTCACCCGTTCCTCGAGCTTACAGGAATTCACATCACTACCTTAAGTCTCCGACCTCTCTAGTCAGAGACATCCTTTCCTTCTTTGATCTTTGTAGCTTCTTCCAGAGGTCTTCATTAGCATTCTGACTTTCCCACAGGGAGCAGGTCGAACGTAATGCACATTTACGCATTTCTTCATAAATGTTGCATTGCACGATTGTTGCTTCCGATGAGGGTTCGATGGTGTCCAGGTCAATGGGCTCTGTAGAGTCCCATTGAAGGCAAGCTCCTAATGACAAATATTAGATCAAACGTAATTAAGCATTGTAACCTTATAACAAATTAAGTATACGATAGCTGCAACATACCAACCCCGGGATCGATGCATTCTAAGCGCTCGATCATATCATCGACGATGCCTTTCATAAAGGTGAATTTATCGGGGAATTTGCCCTACACTCTGCTTACAACGGTGGACAGGGTATAAGTAAGTCAAAAATTTTGGCTAATAATAGAATCTCTTAAAAATTTTAATAGATTGATTACCTCTTCCTATCCCAGTGGGAAGTGCGTCAATGTTCTCTGCCTCCACTCTCTCTTCATGCACAAGGATCTGTGCATCACTCACTCTAATAACTAGGACCTCCTCTTCCAAAACTAGGGCCCCTTCCCCATGCCGTAACACCATAGCCCCTGTCTCAGGCATCGACTGCTCTATAGGTATCCCTGTTCCTGCCATATAACACACTTAAATAATTCAAAACACCTTCAATAAATTGCGTAATACAACAATTACCATAACTTTTACTGTATCCTCTAGCTTACTAGGTGGAAGTTTACTCTGCTGAAACCTGACTTGTACAGTTCTGCTTGCGCCACCTGCCAACTCCACAGGTGCCTCAGTTAGACAAGGCCTTTTGCATTAAACCTAAGCATCCACTATTTCTATCACCAGGTGCTTCCCCCGTGACGCATCACCAATGTAAGAGGGAAGCGGCCCACCTACGCTGTCAGAGCCTCACGTTCGAGGTGCCGCCACATTCCTAGTTGTTATAGAAAATAACTCCCCAATTCCCTCCGAAGAATCCTGTGATCGGGTAGTGCTGAAGAGGTGGGAGATCCATGGTTTGGATAACTGGTCTCGGTCCTGTTGCACTTAGACCCCATTCCTCTGGATCACCAGAAATTCGGCAAAACACCGAAGGCAAGCTATCAGAAAGGCAAAGTGCACACTGAAACGAGACTCAAGATTTTGGCGGAGCCTGATCATTTTAGTGTGTAACCCTTCGGCGAAATAGCTCGCCCATTCGAATTGGGTCCCTTCCTCTATCACCTCTCGCATGATATGGGCCTATTCTATGATGAATAACTTCCCCTGTGAAATCGTTCTGGGAAAGGCCCGGGCTCGGAAGAGGGGATAAATGGTCTTGGCAACCTCCAACTCGATCTTTTCACAAGGAATCCCCTTCGTGTCCTTCTTAGTCCCCAGCCACTCCTCCAGCACTTCTTGACATTTGAGGCTTCTCCTTGACTTTTCTTCTATGGGAAGACCATCGGAAAGGACACTGAAAAGGTCAGTAAACAGCTGAGCATCAATGTCAAAATGTACACGCATGTTACGCACACGCGTGCAAAAACGTTCAGCCCCCTCGCTTAAGGAGTTAACCAGGGTTAGCATTTCACTTGCGGGGACATCGGGGGTTACAGCCAAGAACAAATGCATTAGCCTCGCCTCCCGTAGCTTAGTAACCAACACAGCTGGGGCCATCGCGTGGTCGAGCCAGTGTTGTGCTTCCTTTATGTCACCATAACGGAAGAGGAGGGTGTTCGCCTCGCAGCCAAAAATCATGATGGTAACTTCCCGAGATTCCCTAACTGATAACACAAGTCAAGATAGCAAAGACAATGTTATACAACATTTCAAACAATAATATCCTGTAACTAATTGTAATGGCAAAACCTTACCAGGTCCGAATGGCAAAGGAAATGGAGGAAGCTTCCTTTGCACGTCTGCGAGGGTGAGGGGTGGGTTCAAAGTCCATTCCTCATGTAACCATCCTAGGCTCTAACAATTCTTGAAAGAATCAGAGTAACGGGTGGGATACTCAGGAATCTCGAAGGCCATTTGCCCCATGACACTGGCGCGTACGTTGCTAGTGGACGTAAACTCATTTATCGTCCTTTCGATCAAGGACAATGTATCATTATTGCCCAATAACCCATTTTCGTTGATAAATAACCTCTATCATATAGCACATTACTATCCCACGCTCTACAAGTTCAAATATTAGAAAACATATTAACATCACCGCAAGTAAAATGACTTACCCGCCTGAGTAATACACCATGCCCGGTGGATTATGAAAGTAGGTTGAGACATGACGAGCTATGAACAAAGTGTTATAGGTATGATAACAGATAAATCTAGGCATCTCCCAGATCCAACTTAAACACCTCAATCCTTTGGTGCTAAGTTCATGGTCGTGAGGTCAACTAGTATCAATAGCTTCGTCTGTCAAGAAAGCCAAAACCCCCTGTGTAGAATCGACTAACAAATTTTCTAAAATGGTTGCAGCCACATCGCCCGGCAAATGCAACCAAATGATGATGCTGTAGTTATGCAACAAAAACTGCAAGAAATCTTGCGCACCCTTCCAGAACCATATTGCTTTCCCCTGTAGGTGAGTTTGAGGGGGAGGAACATTGGTTGCGGGAGGGTTTATACAACACAAAACCCTGACTATGTCTAAAACAATTAGGACAGGTTTCACCATTATGCTATATAGAACATAAACATGTTACCATTAGACAAAAGTCTAAATCTAGATTTCATTAAATGCTTAGGAAAACTACAAATTACGCTTTAGCCACGCAGCAAAAATCACTTAAACCCTTGCAACAGTGCAAGGTTTGTCTCAGACAATGGTGATAGATGCAATACCATTATCTAAACCCTTTTTTTAATACAAGGTCTATATCCCAAAACTCTAGTTTATGTAGATAACTCAAAAGAATAAACGAAAGAAAAAATATATCACCAAAAGCAATGCGAATAAGTGAGAGATGGCCTACCGATTCAAGGGAGTAACATCTCGTACTTCGACCAAGGCCTGCGAAGTGCGTTGCAGACTCCCCTGTACTTCATTGATTTTCGCCAATTTGGCATTCTTTCCTCTCACCTTCGGCGCCATAGTTATAGTTCTGTAAACCTTCACAAATAACGCACTGCTATCTTTTGTTCTTTCTCTCTCTCTGCGATAGCTGAATTCAAATTTGCAATAGCCAACAGCCTTTTTTCGATATGAACCGCTTACTTATAATATGCAAGACTAACCTACTTGATGCTCGATTAAAGCGGGACTTGCCTAAACACTGGTATCAGCATGAGATGGAACCCGAAGATCAGGGCATTAATGCGGCAGATATCGCATACATTACGGTCCGAAACAACCTTAAACTACTACACCTTATCACTTCGTAATTGGGTCACATTAATTACAGGCTATTCACGGTATTCAAAATTCAGTTAGCTCTTCACACTCAGCAATGTCATACCATACCTTTTCAAACTACACCAAGTGTCATACGCTAATACTTGTGGCATTTAACTTAGCATTTTCCTAATCACTTTCATATTTGGCAATTTTACAGGATAATTGGGAAATGGAAACAACTTTATCTGCACCCCTAGCCTTAACAGGCCCACATGGGAGAATCGTTAGACAATTTGATCTCACACTAGTAGCAACTAACCTTGCCCTCAATAACACAACCATAGCCACGTCGAAAACGTCTCTAGACTAGCCAGAACAATCGACACGCACACTAGATCTGAAGGCTGGAGATATAACCGAAGACCCCCTCAACGAGGTCCCTGTGGTTACGCATAAAGGTGAGAACAAAACTCTTAAGGTTAGTTCTTTACTGGACCCAAAGGCACATGACAATATAAAACAGGTGCTTCAGAATAATGTCACAGTATTCGCATGGTCATATGAAGATATGTCGGGACTAGATCCAAGGCTAATACAACACAACATAATTCTAGACCCACATATTAAAGCGATTAGACAAAAAGCACAGAAAATTAAGCCAAAAATCACGCTAGCAATACATGATGAGATCACTAAACTATACCAAGCTGGGTTCATCCGCGCAGTCGATTAGTCAAACTAGGTATCTAACATTGTAGTTGTCCCTAAAAATACCGGAGGGATACGCATCTGCATAGACTTCTGGGATTTGAACAAAGCCACAATCAAGGACAACTTCCTGCTACTGAGTATCGACTAACTAGTAGATACAATCGTTGGGCATGCACTTTTATCCTTCATGGATGGTTTTTCAGGCTATAATCAGATTTTCATCAACCCAGAACACTAGCTGACCACAACATTCATGACACCCTGGGGGACCTTTTGTTACACTATGATGCCTTTTGGTTTAAAAAATGCCAGAGCTATGTATCAACGAGCTATGACGTACATCTTTAGTGATTATCTCCTAGGAATACTAAATGATTATGCTGACGATATAGCTGTTAAGTTTGTAAGGTCGAATGATCATTTAGAGGACCTAGAGTTAGTCCTTAAAAGATGCTCTAAATACGACCTCCGGCTCAACCCAAAGAAGTGCGTATTCAGAGTTAAAGCCAGACGCATGCTAGGGTTTTTGGTGTTGGAAACTAGCATACGAGTAGACCCTGACAAGGTCAAGGCCATCGTCGAGTTGACACCCCCTACAAATCTCAAGCAATTACGCAGGTTGCAAGGGTAGTTACAGTTTATCACACGGTTCATCTCGAAGTTAACAGATAAATTACACCCTATGCGGCATCTGATTAGGAAGGGGGTTAATTTTGAATGGACAGATGATTGTTAGCATGCATTTGGCAGCTTGAAACAAGAACTTCAATGCTTGCCAACAGTATTCCCACCACAATGGGATCAGCCGTTCTACATTTACCTCGCAACTTCAGACATATCCCTAGCTGCATTACTCTGTCAAAAGAGAGGTGATGGGTCAGAAGTACCTATCTACTACTTGAGTCATGCTCTATGTGCATATGAAATGAGGTATAATGAAGTAGAGCGTAATTGTTTAGCGTTAGTGTTTGCGCTCAAAAAGTGCAGACACTATGTCTTCCGTAGCAAAGTCAATATAATCTGCAAGAATAACATCCTGAGAGCTATTACACACAACCTATATGAAAGTAGTAGGATAGCTCGTTGGAAAGCTATCATGGCAGAATTCGATCTGCATTACATTGGCAAATCCTCTATGAAAGGCCAAGCGATAGCCGACCAACTAATGACATCACCTATTGACAGTCAGGCAACGATAGAGCCTGAATTTCCCGACGAACATGTACATAGTCTAAGCCCTGTTCTAATAGGCCTCGAAGCAATGTTACATTTTGATGGAGCTTCAATCACCAGAGGTAGTAGTGCCGTCATGGTCATTACGCTGTCACCTGAGGATGTACGTCTATATGCCTTCCACTTGACCTTCCCCTGTACGAACAACGTGGCAGAGTACAAGGGGCTTCTCAAGGGATTATTAACAACCAAAGAGCTTAACGGTCAACACCTGGAGATTAGGGGCGATTCGATGCTCATGATAAATCAAATCACAGGAGTCTACACCTACAAGGCTATACATTTACAGCCCTATTGCGATATGGCTAAAGATCTTCTGAAGCAGTCCACAGCAACCGATGCCCAACATGTGCCTCGAAATGACAAGACGCTAGCCGATGCACTGGCTACACTAGCATTGAATGTGCCGCCACACCTGTTTGACACTTGTCCTATCTTAATGACACAGTGTGCATATCCTGTCATTCAGACAGCGCAAATATTTTCACTGCTCGCGAATGGAACACTAGAATGATACGATAACATTAAAACTTACCTTCTGCATGGTGAACCACCACATGAGCTAATGCATGCACAAAAAGATGCAATGCGCAAGCGAGCTAGGCAATATGTCATCATAGGGAACAATACCCTTTGTAGACACTCTTTCGATGGAGTATTGCTTACTTACATTAACAAAGACCAAGCACAACGTATAGTCGACGAAGTTCACGAGGGACTATGTGGAGGACACGTAGCCCCATGGGCCATGGCCACTAAAATCTGTCGCTTAGGGTATTATTGGCCATATATGGAAAAATACTGTCTTACAAAAGTTAAAACGTGCGACACGTGTCAGCGTTACGCAAACCTTATACATGTGTCGCCTACAAAACTACACACGACATAGATTACATGGTCCTTCCAACGATGGGGATTAGACATTATAGGGCCTATCACATCAAAATCTTCCGCAGGGCATAGCTTCATAATCACTGCTACCGAATATTTCATGAAGTGGGTTGAAGCCATCCCTTTGCGAAAGATCACATCTCAAAAGATCTGCCATTTCATTTTGGACAACATCGTAACTAGATTTGGCCTCCTGATGACTATCGTGACCAACAATGGGCCACAATTTAGCAGTGTGGAAACCAAATCTTTTTATGATAGCCTTGGTATCAAACAATCTTTTTCCTCACCTTATTACCCGTAAGCGAATGGTCAAGCTGAAGCAACGAATAAGGTCATTATCAATTTGCTCAAGAAAATGCTCAGCAGTAACAAAAGACGATGGCATGAAAAGATCCTCTATGTGCTATGGGCGTATCATACCACATGTAGAACAACTACAAAAAATACACCCTATAGCCTAGTCTATGGATCTGAGGCGGTGCTACCCCTCGAATTACAAGTTCCTTCTCTGTTGATGGTCCTCTCCACAATTATAAATGACGCTCAACACACCGAGTCTCGGATCATGGATTTAGACTCAGTAGAGGAGAAGTGAATATAGATGCTTGATACCATCAAAAAGTATCAAGATAAGCATAGGCAGAAATACCATCATAATCTTCAACAACATCCGATCGAGAAAGGAGATTTGGTTCTCAAGGCCATTCGCGAACCAATAGGCAAATTCTCTGCAAACTGGGAGGGCCCTTTCTTAGTAGCCGACGTGTATGGCAACGGTGCATTCAAGTTAGCAGACATCAAAGACAACGAGTTATCAAATCCCGTGAACCATATATACCTAAAGTAGTACTACATCTAGCTGCATATCCAGTGTTAATATCAAGCGCAACAATCATCCGCTACGACGTAAAACTGGCATTTCTCCACACGCATCCGTCACGACGCTAAATTGGCAATGTTCGTCCACTACGACATAAAACTGGCACTTTCTACATGTGTCCACCATGACGCTAAACTAGCAACGATCATCCGCCATGACGTAAAACTAGCAAATTGCAATCGTCCTCCATGACGTGAAACTGGCAGTGTTGTACAAGTCCGCCAAGATATAAAACTGGCATTTCCTGCACGCGTCTGCCATAATGCTAAACTAGCACCGGCTATCCACCATGACATAAAACTGGCAAAGGTAATCATCCATCTGATGAAATGTAAAACCAGCACAAACTTGTCCCTGGGTCACGACATGAAAATAACATCCACAACATGGTCTGCTGAGACCATAAATCAGCTCTACCATTGTCCGCTACAACGTAAAACTAGCATCTTTTAGTCTACCCAGACTTTAAATCGGGATCATGATCTGTTGGGACTTAAAACCAGCAACAACAGTCTACCAGGACTTAAAACTAGGACCTACAGACCGCCAACATATGAATCAAGCGAGTGTAAATGTCTCTGCATAGCTGCAAAATGAACGGGGTGGGATGTTGGGACAACCCCAGCATCGCTACCTCACAGGCATTCTGCTGATTCCTCAGATATGCCAAAAGGCATACTACTGATCCCTCGGAGATACCGTTATTGCGACCATTTCAGTGGTGGTACTTCTGAGAGGTCAGTTTTACCGTCCAAAGTCCCAAGGGAGTTCTCATCAGCCACGACCTTGGGGATCTCTGGTCATCATCGCTATCAAATGCCCGCTTCACAGATTCATTTGGCTGGTTCTTTGCATAACCAGTTCAGTGCAATGAGTCTGATGGTTGACGGTGACTTGCTAGGCCGAGCATCAACATTGGGACCCTAGCCTCTTGCTACGGTCCCTTACCCATGGCCCACTCACTCCTTCTCACCTTGGATAGTACTTGTTTCAACAACTTCTCTGGCGATTCAGCTGAGCAATGATGTCCTCTATTTTCTTCTCTGATTGTAGGTTACTTGCTACGAGGACGTCGTTCAAAAGTACGTTCACCAGAGCAGTGAAGTACAGACAGCATTTTGAGATGGCCGCTCAGGTTAGCCTGTCTACTTAGGAGTGCAACCCTATCTTCCTCATAATCTGACCTCTTGTTCCTATTCCCCTCCTTAGCCATTCCATCTGCTTTCCTTGTACAAAATGTGAATACACAACATACGCTTTCCACGTCTGTATTACAATCAAGTCCATGAACTGGCACAACGCAACTCGCCTAGTGGGCACCACACAAAAAAAAACAAAAGTCAGCAAAATGGATGAAAAAAAACTCATCCAGGCCATGCAGACATAACACAACTCATCCTTGCAAGCCCCTTTATCTACAATATGACAGTATAACTCCATGCAAATGTAATCGCAAGAGGATGCCTCATGACTTATTCGCGAAAAGCTGTACTCACCCACTTGAGTCTTCTCCGAAACTCCCTCCTTCCACTTCTGTACAAATTCCCCCCGTACCATTTTATCTTTAATTTTCCCACTTCTGCACTTCTAGATTGACAGGACGACACCTGAGTAACCATCGATGGATGTTGTTGGTACTTTTACCTATCCAGTGTTTCATATTCTTTGTTAACGTCTTTCGGGCAAGCCCTCTAAACGTCAACAAAGAGGGGCCATTGAAACACCGTGGAAATTGCGGATCCACCTAAGGTGAAGATTCACAATTCAGGCAAAAGCTAGCAGCAGAAATCTAGAAGGCAGAACAATGCAAAAGGGCATGCAACATCAAGTCTCCAAATTTCTTAAAAAAAATTCTAACTTTGTTACTTCTTATGCTACATTACGCAATGTAGCGTCATGTCGCTCAGCGTAATTCTGCACGATATAATGAAGGTAGCTTACTGTAGCAATGAAGTCAGCAGAAATTTGGAACTTCTACAAATATGACAAGTTTAAGGTCTAAGCAGCAGTCTACGACTTGTCACATATTCCACCAAGCCTTTTGATTAGGACTGTATTCACGCTCCATTACGCAAAGCAGTGTAATGAGCCTCAAAGAAATCAAAGTCAACATCAAAATAAGCACGACAAATTGGTCACTTTACGCTTTATTACGCTATGCAACGTAAGTAAGCATAACGTGCTGAAAAGTTGACCATTTTATGCTCTATTATGCTTTGCAGTGTAAATAAGCATAAAAACAGCTTGAGTTAACCACTTTTATGCTCTATTATGCTCTGCAGCATAAATAAGTGTAACACATGTGGAATTCATCACATTACGCTCGTTTATGCTACGTAGCGTAGTAGAGCGTAATGCAATATAAAGTCAGCTAAGGCAGTACTAGACACGCACTTGTTATCTATGCGTAGCAATACGCTCATCAGTGTATCGCAGTGTAATCATGAGGCGATTTCAGTAAGAGTGGTTTACAGCACACCTCGCCCCCAAGACGTAATGTGGCATGACCAACTTTAACATAAAAATTGTCAAGTCAACGGTGTTTTGAAAGTTTGAGACACGTGTCATTAAGACCATGCCTTCCCATATGATGCTGAACTTATAAATACCCCAGTTGATGAAAAAAAAAGAGAGAAGGGAGGAGAGGGATTTTCTTCTTTTGAAGGACATAAGGCATTGTTTGAGCATTGGCAATGGGGGCGATCAGTCTTCTTGGCGAAAACATTATCCTCTTCATTGGCAATCATTAGCAGCTTTAAGCAAAGATTATCAAGGGGCAAAAGGAGCAAATCAGAGATCGAGAGATCATCTAATACAATTGGCAAGGTTTATTGATCAAAAACAGTTGATCGATAGACATCCAGACTTGACCTTCCTTGCATTCCACTTTTGGCTTACGAGGTAGATCAAACTTCATTCTATTCTCCCTTTTAAACAGTTTTCTTGTTGTTTTGTGTATGCTTCGCACAAAGATAAGTGAAGTCTGCTGTTGGAACATTGTATGCAATATATTCAGCTTTTGAGTCAAATCATAGATCTTGGAATTACGCATCTTTTCTAAATCTGATCTTCCTTGTCGTGTTGACATTATCATTATTTCAAGTTCTTTACATTGTTTTCTACTCCTTCTACGATTCACCGAATTAATTCATTTCATGAAATATATGTATATAATATATACTATCATGATATTCGATAATTTACTGATTAAGTAAGTCCCTGTCTGATCGAACAAGACCGTTTAGGGTACCTCGGATCCGTTTTCTCCAGCACGGTCCTCGCACAGATCTGTGGTTAAGACTGTGTACACGGATCTTCGCTCGGTATTTCCAGCAACGTATGTTTTCCATCGTTACACTATCCACGAGAATATCTTTGATCCACCACTTCACAAATGGATCCCAACTCTTATATGTTTTAACCAACAACTAGTTCCTAACTTCAAACTCCTAACTCCTTACCACCAATACTACCGCCAATTATGTAAGGAGAGCTACGAACATAGCTACAACAAAGAGCGCTACTTAGTAACTACATAAGAGGATGTAGTCACAAATGAACCCAAAACCACAAAACATCCTTTTTTCAAAACAAGCCCAAAAAAGATCCCAAGGATGGGGACTTCACCTAACTTTATCCCATATACACATACTCCTCTAAAGAACACAATGCTTCCAGTACCTATTGATAATAAATTCATCATTGTCATGCTGACACAGACATTTACACACTGGATTAAGGTAGGAGCACTTTCCAAGAATAGAATAGATCCTAGGAGTTCCTTAATTTATCTTCAAATAGCAAGGCATAAATCATGCAAAGCTCTCTTAGTTTTTGGGTCAAAATTAAACCTCATTTCACAAGACATGTACAAGGCTTGGAACATACCACTACTAAAGAAGAGCAACATCTGATTAGAGCTTGCAAACTAGTCCATTGTTATTCCACTTGGGCAGGTAGAAGATGTTATTATTACTATCAGTGGTTAGTCTTATCCTAATAACTTTTTATTCATCCATATGGAAAAGAACAAAGGGGAATTCCTCATAATTATATTAAGAGAATAACTTATCACTATGGATTCTAAGCTCGAGATCAAAGAATTTTCCTTGAAAATATCCAAAGAAGATGAAGTTGGTAATTATTTAGGGCCATAGAGTTCCATGTATTGCATACAATGATAATGGATGCAATTGTGTGTAGAAATTTTGGGCCATAAAACATAACGTCATCATAGCATGCAATGAATGTATAGAAGACATGTGTGTACAAAAGTGCCTATATCCAGTAGTCACTCAATGAGAAGATACCTTAGTGGCTAATCACCAAAAAAGAAATAGAATTCAAAATATGCATGGAACTATTATACAAAATCACAAGCGCCTATGTGAAAGAAATTGATAAGTTAAGAAAATTGGAAAGATAACCTCCTCACACTAAATCACATCAAGAGGAAGATATTGAATGGGGATAATTAGAGTTACATGAGGCATATGAACCATAACACTTAAAACTAAAAGCCCTACTTGATACCCTTAAATATTCTTTTCTAAAAAACAAAAGACTAGTAATTATAAATGCCAAACTTGACAAGGAACAAAAGAGAAAATTACTAGAAGTGGTAAATAAATGGTAAATTGTATTTACATGGTCCTATGACGAGATTACTAGAATTGATCTACGCATATTCCAACATCAAATCTATATAGATCTAGTTGTCAAACCATGTCACCAACCTCAAAGAAGGTTAAACCCAAAGCTTAAGGAAGTTGTTAAGCAAGAGCTAGAAAATTTGTTGAAAGTGGGGTTCATCTATTTCATCACAAATAGTACATGGGTTAGCCCATTAGTCATTGTACCAAAGAAAGATGGAAAGTGGAGGGTGTGTATTGATTCCAAATTATTAAACATGACAACATTCAAGAATCATTTTCCTATGCTATTTGTTAACCAAGTTCTACATACCATAATAAGACACTAGTATTACAGCCTTCTAGATAGCTATAGCACGTACAATAAGATTTGCATTGCACTAGAAGACTAAGAAAAGCTCACATCCACCAATCCATGGAGTATGTTTACATACAAGTAAATGGCCTTTGGCTTATCTAATGCACCCACTACCTTTCATAGATGTGTACTCAGCATCTTTCAAAAGCAAATTAGCAATGGAGTTGAAGTATTTATTGAATCTGATAAGAACTTCCTATTGAATGTGATAAGAAATAATAATAATAATTCCTCCATAAAGTGAAAAGATATATGGAAATCAATGGAAACCTTTACAAGATATGCACTGATGGATTAATAAGATGATGCATTCAAGAAGAGAGTCAACAAAGACTTCTACAAGATCCACATAAAGGACCATGTGGTGGTCACTATGCAAGATGAAGGACAGCACTAAAATTGATAATGTTAGGTTACTTTTGGCCTACCATATTTAAGGATGCATACCAACTTGCATAATCTTATGAAAGATGTTGAAGAGATGAAGGGTTAATAGTCAGAAATGAAAGACCACAATATGGGATATAACCATTGGAACCTTTTGAGATTTGGAGAATTAACTTCATGGGTCCTATCACATCAATGTTAAATGAAAAGTCTTACATTATAGTAATAATGGATTATTGCATAAATAAGGTAAAAGCAACTGCAATCAAGGATTGCACAGCCAAAATACCTACTAAATTTTTTCAACAACTTATGATGAATAGATTTGAAGTACCACACATGCTTATATCTTATAACAAGACTCACTTTATAGGAGCTACATTAAAAAATATAATGTGACTTGGGGTGAATCACAAACTAACTATACCATACCATCCCCAAGAAAATTGTCAAGCAAAAAACAGGAAATTACAAGAATATTAACTAGAACAATTAGTTGTTATATGAAGGATTGGAGCACTAAAATTAATGATACTTTATGGGCATATAAATCCACTTGGAAACTTTCTATAGGATATTTCTCATATGAGTTAGTTTATGGTAAACTACCCACATTACCAATCCAAGGAGAACTCAACACCCTTTCCACCACCAATACACTTGACCTTGATTTAAGCTTATCTTAAAGAGAACATCTTGTGAATCTAAATCTTTTTAAAAAATTGATTGGTAGTCCAATGAGTAATGAATTTATAAAAAGTACTCTAAATGTAAAGAATGATGCCAAAATAACATGAGTATCAATCAAGCTGGGTGAACAAGTCCTCTACTATAATCCTAGCCATGTCCTACAAAAGGCTAACTCCAAAACCTTATGGGAAGAACCTTATATTGTTCATACTACATACTAAATTGGCACCATGAAAATATATCACCTAACAATCCCACAAAAGCTAATTCTTTTCAATATTCAATAATTCAATCCATACCATCACTTTCCTTACTCTTTAAAGAACTCTACCACATTCACCAAGCAGTTTACTACCTGTTCCATCTTCCAGATATCCACTTCTCATGACAGTCATGAAGATGTCAAATCTAACACTTAGGTATGAGTTTTCATTCTAATATTTTTCTACTTTTTACCTTTTTATCTTGTTTATAAATTTTCACATTTGATGAGTGGCAAGGTACCCCTACACTCAACCATATGAATAAGAACGTTACACACACGATCCGGTCAAACTCTGCAGATGGACTAGTTGTGGCATCTAGGAAGTTAGCCTTAGGTCACAGTTCACTATCTTCCCACTTGGACTAGTATTATCTTTGTCACATATGTTTTAGTCTAGAGTGAGGTGTATGATGTGGTTNTACTGGGTTACCAAGCAGTCACACTTAAATGCTCGTAATCAAGTCGTACTCATTCCATGTTTTAACATGAGTTTAAGGGTGAGAGAGATTAACTAGGAAAGCAGTAAATAAAAATTAATTAAATGATTAATCTAAGTGAATGCTGCAATGATGAAGTAATCTCGATCTTTATTGTCGGTCATGTGCATGTCCAAGTACGTCACACTCAAATAAAGGATTCTGTACAATTACATTCACCACACTGCGGGCATACACGGAGAGGAAAAGGGTTGAGAGAAAGAAATGAAAACACTACAAACTAACTGACTCTAAAAATTAACTTACTAACTGATCTGTCTACCTCTTATTTATAGATGAGGAGACAGGCTGCGATATCATGTATGTGATATCGTGTATGCGATATCGCGGCCGCTATATCATGTACACGATATCATGGTCACCCAAATGATGACTCATCATACCCCCACGACTGAATGAAAACTCACACTCAAGTTACAGTGATTATATAGTGGATAGGTATGGGATTATTGGATGGTGAAAATAGGGTGATGCCATAATGTGGAATGAAAACAAAACAAAGACACAACACAAAGAATGTGCTACAACTACAAAATTTGTGGAACTCATGTAGTTCCAGGTGGCGGTGGCTCCTCCATAGGCACTTTCCCTTTGTCTTGTGCTCCAGGCTTTGAGAATTAATGGTGTTAGAGTATGGCCTGGAGCTTCTCCTCTTCAGTCCAAGGGTCTTGTGCCATCCATGCTAATGTTCCAATGTTTGACAGAGTTGGCACTTTCCATGGAGAGGGTAGTTGTGGAAACATTTGATTGACCTTGACATACCAAGCTGCAAATACCAGTCGTTCCTCCTCATAGGCTTTGGTTTTATCTTTGTATTCTTGGAAATTTGTGAGCTATCAATCCAAATCCATTGTGACACCTTTTTATCCTTAGTAGCTTGCTTTCACCACCTCAAGTTTAGAATTTGCAATCTCCAGTTTTTCCAACAACTTCTTGCATTCTACAAATTCTGCTTCGTATTTAACATAGGTGGTTGCTACCTGCTACTCGAGCTCTGTCCTTGGGCATCCTACTATTAACATGGCAAGGTTGGCATACTGCAAGTTTGCCAACTCCATGTATTTTGTGAGGTCTTGGATCTGCAGGTCCCAGTTCTTAACTTCCGCTTGGTGGGCAAAGGCATATGTGTCCAATATGGCCCGCCAATCAGTGTGTTGAGCATTGATAGTGTTGATATGTGCCTTGGCCATATGGATCTCCTTATCAAGGATTTGTTTGTACATCCCCACCTGATCTTGGAAGTGCTCCTTTAGATTTTCATGTCGTTTAGCCTCATTTTCCATGTGCTTATTTCAATAGCTATCTTTTGATGAATTGCACGTACATCTTCCATTGAGAGGGTTTGATTCTCCTTGGCTAAATGGCTTATGTCTTGGTTGACCTGAATGAATTGTTCTTGCAACTAATGGAAATGTTCTTCAAGAATCTTCTTTTGCTTTTCTACAGAGGTCAACCAAAGGTTTTCGACAACAAGTTGTTTACTCTTCTCCTGTAAGGCTTTGAGTGCCTTGAGATGAGCATAAGTTTGTGCTTGTGCTACAGAGGCATCCCAAATAGCCTTCTCTTTTTCTTCAACCATATTTTTATTCTTTGTGATTAGTTTGGTTAGTTTCTCAATTCTAAAATTATCTAGCTGGTCTGCAAGAACAAATTGCAAAGGGTCTTGTTGTGCTGCTTGTAGGGCCCTGAGCTACTCTTGTAATTTCTACACCTTTGCTTCAGCATGCTCGGCCCTCACTTCTATTAAGACTAGCTTCCCCTTCATGGAAATGAGGTCTGATTGAATTACTATAACATCCTGAGGGATGTCAAATAGGGACATCATTACTTGCCCTGTTTGGAGCAATCGATCAAGCGCATCCTCATGTTCCGCAAGAGTCATTGAGGTTCCGACCAAAGTTTGAGCATCCTGTGCTCCTGTGAGATCTACCAGTGGCACAACAGGTACATTGAATGATTCTTTGATGTGGTCTGTGATTACTTTAGTAGCTCCTGCGACATCCTGGTGTTGCATGACCACCACAATGGACCCTTCACCAGTTTCTAATTACACTTGGAAAGATGCCGCATTTTCTGAGATCTTTTGTGACCAACTACTTTCCCCTCCTCCCATATGAATAGATACTTCATCCCTTGTGCAATCCAAAGAAATAGTGGACTGAATGGCATCGTCAATAACATGAAAGAGATTTGTGCCATCACAACTTCCCCGACTAACCGTCTCAACAATGGCCCTGAGATGGCTCATTGATGGTCTATACTCTTACGGTAGTAGCAGCTGATCCTAGCCTATGCTAGGCCCTACTTCCTATTATTGGTTGGGCTCTATACTTGGAGGTTGGCTGGGTCTTGCAAGTTGAGTTGCAGTTGGCCCAACCGTCTGTTCTTCTTCTTCTTCTAGTCCCGGCGTCTCACCAGTAGTTTTCCTTGCGACTGGTGGCTTTAACAGTTTAGCATAGAAAGCATTTTAGGCTTTTTAGAGGACATCATTGGTGTACCCCCTAATACCAGCATGTCAGCAAATATTTTTGATAAGACAAGGGAAAGGCAAGGCAAGCTTCCCTGTCTTTCGTTCCTTGAACCACCTCAGGATCTCCATTAAATATAGATGGGGTAGGTTAGCGTTAACCTTTCTCATTATCACTACACATCCTATTGCTACATACGTTGATATTATTTTTAAGCCCTTCATGGGGTAGAGGTGATATGTTCCAATTTTGAAGTAGATCCTCTCTTCCATCATCAACTCACCAAATGCCTTATCTCTACCATAAGCCCTTTCCAACCAATCCCATCGCACATTGGGGTTAGAGCAAGTGGATAACTAAGCACCCTTGGGCTCTGTATTCAAAAGGTTTAATACTTTTGAAATGGCTTGTGTAGAGAAATCAACTATCACACCACAAATGTTGACGATGGGGCCTTGTTCCCTATTGTGCCAAAATTGGTGTGTCTCCCCTAGGTACCAGGCATCGCTTTCAAAGAGGACATGCCATAAGTGAGATCCTTTAAGGTGATCCCTAACAACCTTGAGACCAAACTCTACAAAAGATTAAAATTTTAATTCCACAATCACTGCAACAAATGTGGACTTTTCGTGGATGGCCTGAACATAATCTTGGGGCAACATTAGATGTTGTCCCTGTTCAGGCGTTGTAGCAGCTCCTCCTTCTGCCTGCCCAGACTGTATAGTAGGAGGATCCTCTTGATGAATGTTGAATGATTGTTCCACCTATTCTGCATGTTTTCTAGTAGGATCTTCTCTTCCACCTCTCCTAGGTCATTTGCTTCCACCTTGAGCAGGACCTTCCTGTTGTCCATATTTTGGGACCATCTGCAAGCACATGGGGCCAAGCATTAGTAAGGCTTTTTTTGAAGTTAAGTTATACCTTACTACTTGCCTTAATTGATTAATTTATTTTATCTTCATGTGATATTTCCTAAAAGATTGTAATAATAAGTCTATTTTACTTTAGGTGGTTTCCAATTTTAGTTTCCCGGTACCTAGGGATTAAATGATTTTTTGGCACAATTATTCTAAGTGTTATAGCTAATTACCCTGGATAATGTCCTTTGGATGATGATACATTCCAAAAAGGTTAGCCATTATTCAACAGGTGTCCCTCCCCCACAACTAAGCTGAACACTTCAGGTTCAAGCAAGTTCAAACGAAATTAAAATCGGAGTACCAGCAAGCAAGATAGAGGTTGAAAAGCAAAGGTTTCACACTCGCAAGTCATAGAGAAAAATTTGAAAAACTCCCCCGTGTGATGTATGCAAAATAAAGCTAAGTGTTACGGGGGTCACCTATTCATAGGAAAATGAGACGTGATATCGCATACAATACATCGCATACGTGATATCACGGCCCTAGTGACATTGGACACCACAATAAAATACCAAATTTTTGAAGATTTTCTTGAAATCAATGGTATAACTTAGGAAATTGGGCTATTATGAAGGGGTTCTTAGGTAATTAGATGGTTTTGAAGGCACGAATAATGATCTATGGTTTTTATCAATGAGGACCTTGGATGGTAAAGAAAAAGGCTATGTGATGGTTCATAAGAATATTATTATTCAGAGGGATAGTAGTAGGGAAAGAAAATCATTTGAAAATTATGCTGAGGGTAAGAAATGGTTTGTGTGAGCTATGTTATAAGTGAAGATTACAAAAGATTACACAAGTGGGTCCTCCCCAAAGCAGGTTCCAACCTATAATGCCCTTGTGTAACCACACTTAAAAGTGTTTGTGGGTACTAGAAGGGTTAAATGTAATTCGTAGTAATTCCACAAAACACACATGTAAATATCACCGAAATGAGGTAAGAATTCTATGTTACACATGACACAAGCTACAATTACATGAACAGTGAGATGAGGCGAACTATAGAAGGGATCGTAGAGATTGGGACATGAGGGAACTAACCTAGGGCACAGTGAATCCTACATGTAAAGCATGATTAAGGTGTCATTAACCCATCGTTCCAAGATCAGGACCAAGTCCATTATTCTAATTAGTGACACGACATTCTTTCATCCCATGATGAGCAACTATGAGAGTACCATAACAACAAGGCATACGATCACTTGGCGTTTTATTCAAGGGAGGAGTAATTTTTGTTTTGTGGCACTTCCTCTTTTTCTCTCTTTTTTTTTTTTTGATTACTGAATCTAGAGAAGTCACCAACCTTAAGGCATGTGTGCATGTCTTTCTAGTGGGACCCCCTAAAACAGCATTGGATTTTTTAGTGCTTTTTTGATTACTCTTACTCCCATTTTTCATTAGATCTACAAGGATCTTAGTACAACCACGTTGCATGATAACTCCCATACATGTCACCCCAAGGAATCCTCAAGTCTCCTTGATGTCAAACCCTAATCATTCCCTCTTGGTCCATCCTTCTTCATTCTAGGTACAATGAACACAAAATTAATTTTAAGTTTTAAAAATGTCAAGAATATCAATGTACCCTTGAATAGAAACTCTTATTTGTAGAGTGGATGAGTGAGTGTAATGGGCTCACTGTCCAAATAATTGACCACTCACGACTTGACAACATAGAACACACCTCAACCAACGATCCACATGAGTGTTTTATTCATAGATGAGATTACTTATAAAAAATGTAAAAGGACAAAAAGACAAAAAGATAAAACAAGAAATGGAAAAATGAAAAATTGGAAGATAAAAAGTTGTTTAATTAAAGAAAATAAAAAGTGGTTATTAATCCTGCTTGTTATTAGAATGCGGGATATCCCCCATAACTAATCGGTTGAGGATGGCAAGGATTAATAAATGGAAGATGAGGATCCTTGCATGTTGGAAGTATTGAAACTTGGCCATACTTGCCCCATTTGGGTTCACACACTTGATCATAGTAAACATAGTGGGGCAATTTATACGATGTAGTTCCTGGATAACAAGTTGATGCACTATGATATTTGGGACTGTTANCATCAACTTGTTATCCAGGAACTACATCGTATAAATTGCCCCACTATGTTTACTATGATCAAGTGTGTGAACCCAAATGGGGCAAGTATGGCCAAGTTTCAATACTTCCAACATGCAAGGATCCTCATCTTCCATTTATTAATCCTTGCCATCCTCAACCGATTAGTTATGGGGGATATCCCGCNCGATGTTGCTGAGGTCTCTCACTACTATTGGTAGTAGTAGCACAAGTAACATTTGTGGGTTGTTGTTGTGGTGCAAACACTTTAGGAATGGTTGGTGGCAATGTAGAAGGAGGGAAAAAATGAGAACGTTAAAAGTTAGGAGGAGTATAAGGTGCACAAGGTGGTGGTTGTGTTGAAGAAATGGGCTGATAGTATTGAGGAGAATGGTAATGTGGTGAGATAGAGTATGTTGACCCAATTAGGAAAATAGGATGTTGAACAAGATAAGCGTTTGGGTTTGGATGATACGAAGGGTGCCTCCAATTTAGGGGTGGTCTCCCCCATGACTGGGATTGTTGCCACTGTGATCAAACATAGTATCTATGTACGAACTCTACATGTAACATGTTTCCCCAATGCTCATGTAAATGTAACAATATTGGGCATTAGCCCTTGGGGTGTTCATACAAGCATATGTTGCATTCATACTTATGATTGGTAGTTGAGCTCTTATTTTCCTTATCCCTTCTTTCTGATTGTCTAATGTTTTTTCCTGCTTCTTGGGTTGTCAAAACTCTATCTCCAATGATATTGATAAATTATCCACACTTTTTATATGTCCATTTCAACATCTTATTGATCTTTTCTTGACTTCTTCTAATGATTGTTCTATTGGCAGAGATGGTTCTTTCTCCTTGTGATAGGTTGATTTCTCCTTCTTATGATCATGGACCTTTGTTAAGCTGAGATTTTGGTCCCATTAATGTTTTTCAACACTCTCCCATCTAGCTAATTCTCCTTCTTCTTTTACTACCTGCTTAATAATCTCTTGGACTTGATGGGTTCGTAGTTCGTATAGTTGACCTTGGGCATACATTCCTAAGGTCTCTCTTGTTTCATTACGTAGTCCATCAATGATATGGTACATTAGCCTTTCCTCGGAGAACCCATGGCCTAGACAGTTGTTTAACAATGCGTAATATCTTTCTAAGGCCATGTCCAAGGGTTCATGTTGTGCTTGTTCCCATCCTCGGATTTGTTTCCTCAAGGCTGACACTTTTGCATAGGTTTGATATTTTTCATTAAAGAGTTCTACCATTATTGACCAACGTCGTATTAAATTTGGTTTTAATGATCTATACCATACTTTTTCTTGGCCAATGAGTGTCATAGGAAAGAGCTTGAGTTTTTGCCAACCATTATCAATGTTATTCTATGTACAGGCATCGTAGAAAGCTTGTAAATGTTGATGCAAATCTACGTCATCGACTCCTGAAAAATTAGGGAATTTGTTTAAATCGAACCTAGGTAGACGGCTCTCTTTATGATGCCTACAAGAGATTCGAACAACCTCTTGTATTTGCGTTAGGCTTGTAGTGGCTAGTAGGGGTTCATCATCATCAGGTAAGTTATGCTTTCGTGTGTTGGGATGATGTTGCTTTCGTGTATGTTTATAAGAAATCCCCACTTTAGGTTGTGTACTCCAATCTTCATTGTCATATAATTCGTTGGTTCTCCAATGAACTTCCTCACTAGATGTGGCATTATTAAAGTCTTGTAGGAGAGGCATGGTTGTGAAATTATGTGAATTTATATGTGACTTTTTGTAATTATTTTTTCTTCCTAAGAGATATATCATTAATTCCTTTATAGCGACCTTGTATGATATAACTAATCTAGATAACTAGCACCATCCCCAGCAACAGCGCCAATGATGAGTGGCGAGGTACCCCTACACTCAACCATACAAATACAAGCATTACACGTACAATCCAGTCAAACTGCATAGATGGACTAGTTGTGGCATCTAGGAAGTTAGCCTTAGGTTGTAGTTCACTGTCTTCCCACCTGGACTAGTATTATCTTTGTCACGTATGGTTTAGTCTAGAGTGAGGTGTATGATGTGGTTTCTAATCTAACGCTACTCCTAAAGGTAATGGAAAGTAATATTTACTAATCTAGGAGAGAGAGGGTGAGAGAATCTAAAGTAGCCTAAGTGCAATGAGCATCCGTTCCTTGATTATTCGTACACATCTTGGACTTCATGCATGACTACCACTAGGATTACCAAGCATAGATCCTAGGTACGCTACTGGGGTTACCAAGTAGTCACACTTAAATGCTCGTAATCAAGTCGTACTCATTCCACATTTTAACATGAGTTTAAGGGTGAGAGAGATTAACTAGGAAAGTAGTAAATAATAATTAATTAAATGATTAATCTAAGTAAATAAAAATTAATTCAATGATTAATAATAGCAATGTGAATTTGACCATGTATTATCAAATCATTGAAGACTAATTCTATATATATAATAAGACCACATCATCTATCAACCTATTTCCAATAATAAAAGGTTCTTACCATGGACATAATGATATTCTTTCTACAATAAAACTAAAATAAATTTGTGATCATTATGCCTAGATAAAAAAGTGAAGAACCAGGTGGCAATGAAAAGGATATAACATCAAGGATATTTATGGATTCTCTAAGGTTGCTACTGTAAGTTTTATCCTATTGTTAAGTTGTATCATTTACTTGGGTTCTAACAAAAAATGAAAGTATGCTTAAATAAGTGTTTCCTTACTTTATCACTATAAAGACATGTTACCCATGCTTGAAGATAGTCCTTTGGTAAGGTTGACATAATAATAACATAATAAATCCACAAAATAAAAATTTCCAAGGGTTCCACTAGAAAGACATATTACTCATGCCTGAAGGTAGGTAACTTCTTAGAAATTTCAAGGTTTCTTAACTTGCATTAGTTACAAGGCTAAAAAGACATGTTACCCATGTTTGAAGGCACTTCTCTATCCAATGGTCAAGTCTCCTTTAAAAAATAAAGTGTGTTGTTAATAAAACTACTTCCTTGAACTTCTTTTTCATGTGATAATACATCTTGCAATTATGGTAATCTTATGGTTGTTAGTGTTGAGATGATACAATGCGATGTCATTGGTAAGTAGTATGGACCTTGTTTGAATCATGGACAAAAGGGCTAATGATTACTGTAACCATGTATTACACATAGAATTCATTATGCCTATGGTAAGACACCTCATGTCTCATTTTCTACAATCCCTGCTACTCCCATTCCACCTCACTACTATATACAGTTATACTTTAATGGTGCTGTGTAATATAGTGTTATTTTCTCATTAAGGTGATACTAACATGTGTGTTTTAAAACACAAGTATGCTTTACATTCAACTCCTTAAGTGCCTACGGACATTTGTAGCTGTTATTATACAAGGAAACTAAGGGCTGGAGCCTACTTTAGGGAGGATCCACTTATATAACTCTTGTGCTTCATACCTAATGACTAATACCACATCATCTTATGCCTTCAAAACACTTAAATAATCATTTTCACTTTTCTAATACTTTTCACAGTTCCTAGCAACCATTTTCAATAAACCTAATCAACTTACTTTACCTAAGATTCCTTCTTTTATAAAATTTTAACAATAAATTATCATATTCTAAGAATCATCCTTATTCAAGAATCCTTTAAACCACTCCTACATCTTTCACTAAAAGATTGAATATAATTTCCACCTATAATGCAAAAAATATGGAATTTTGGTTGCCAAAGCATTAGAAAAATGACATGAACTCCCTATGCATCAAATAACAAAAATGAAAAATTTCTAATTCATTGCATGTATATGTAGATTTTTGTGGTAGTGACATCATAGATACAACACCATAGCGAGAACATATTACGGCCTAATACATCATAGCTATGACATCACTATCAAAAAATTTGAGATTTTGAGCAATTTCTAATGGAAAATTTAAGTGAAATGATGTCACAGCTATGATGTATTAGGCCCTAATATGTTGCAGCTATGATGTCATATCTGTGATGTCACTACCACAAAAATCTACATATACATGTAATGAATTAGAAATTTTTCATTTTTGTTATTTGATGCATAGGGAGTTCATGTCATTTTTCTAATGCTCTAGCAACCAAAATACCATATTTTTTCACCAAAAGATTGAATAAAATTTCCACTTATAATGCAAGAGTAAGAATCATCCTTATGGGGAAATTCCAAGAAAAGATGGCTCATCTACTCTTTCTATAAATCCAAAGAAGATTTGAAGAGAAAAAGGCAAGGAAACTCACTTTATCATTCCCTTACCTAATAAGAAGACTATGTAAACAAGCTCAAATTCTCTACACTAATGATGTTCTACATAAGGTCCAAAATGCATCGTGTGCTAAGATGTCAAAATTAATGCCTCTTAAGAAAGATCAAGTTGAGAAGCCAACAGGCACTGAGTGAGCTATAGGATCCACACCAACCAAAAATATTCTAGCTACAAGACAATAACAAGAAAGACCCCATGGACCAACACTAGCTAGTGATAAACCTAAATCAAGTGCTCCATCAGCACAATAAGATTATAGACCTTCTATGAGCCATTTACAATAGATTGTAGAAACCATCACCTAGGGAAACAGAGAAGTCTCAAGCATGTACCAATCTAGAGATAATTCTATAAGACCTAAAATATTAATAGGACCCACTAGTAATCAAATATCATTACAAGAAAGAGAAGATGAGGACTAGGCACAATAAATATAAGGGAATATTGCATCCTTTCAAGTTATGCTAGAAACAAGAGAATGAACCACAATCATGATCATGCAACACTAGGATGCAACAAGAGTAGCTAAAGTTATTACTAATCATATCAAAGAGTTCTTCAATGTTCCCATTGTGCTGCTAGAAAATATGATTGGAACCAAAGATATTGAAACCATAGCTGAAATATCCATGACCATGCAAAAACATGAAGATATCTTGGATCGACTGCTGCAAATAGGACAAGTGATGAAAAACCTTTTGGATATCCCTAGCGATATCACTACAGTACAATTAGAGCTTATTTTAACAAAGGGTAAGTTGGTAATGATTGAAACTAGAATTGAACATGCAAAGAATGAAGTGCAAAGGTTGCAACATGAATTAGCAACATTAAGAGCAGAGAAATAAAATCCTGCACAATATGTAGCATAAGACTAGTTGGACAAATTCAAAACTAAATAGGTAGCCAATTTAATAGCCAGAAATATTCAAGTGGAGATGGAAAAAAAGAAAGTAATGTGAAATGCTTCAATGGCTAAAGCATATATACATGCTCAGCCCTAACTACCCTAGACGAAAAAAACAAAAAGATTTCTATAGAGAATATAAGGTTGAATGATATTGAAAAATAGAAGAATGTCCTTGAAGAGAGAATCCATCATCTTAGAGAGTAGTTCACAAGAGTCAACAAAGAACTGCAAAAATTGACCAAGGAAAATAGAACCCTATCGATGAAGAAGTCCCTACAATCCATCAAAAGTCAGCCATTGAGATTAGCACATGTTAAAACAAGGCCAAAAATCATGAAAGGCTAAAATAGCATTTTAGAGACTAAGTGGGTATGTATAAACAAATCAATGAAAAAATATCTAGATGGCTAAGGTCAAAATCAGGACCATCACAACACAAACACTTGATTGATAGTTAATCTTGGATGATCCTGCCAACATCCATCATGCTAAAGTAAATAACAAGGACCTACAGATCAAACATCTCACAAAATACATGGGATTATTAAATCTTTGATATGCTAATCTAGCCATGCTTATAGCAGGTATATCTAGAAATGAACTCAAGTAGCAAGTGGCTACAATTTATGCACTATATGAGAAAGAGTTTGTGAATAAGAAGGATGTCCAACAGAAGTTACACATTGCAAACTTTCAACTTTAAGTATTCAAGACTAGCTACCAGGATCAAAAGGATGTCATAGAAAATTTGACTTGTAGAATGATAGATTAACAACAACTAAGAAAAGTGGCCACAAAATTTGAGAAAGAATGACAATAATTCATGGCATGATATGTGAAGGTGAATAAGATGTTTCTACAACTACCTTACCCATGGGAAGTACCAACTCCAAAAAAAATGCTAAATTCACCTTGATGGTACATGATCCCAAATCAAAAGAGGAGAAACTTCAAACATTACTTAACCACTATGAATTCCAAAATCCTAATGACAAAAGAAAGAAACCAATGAAGGGACCAATGCCACCAGGGATGTAATTCAATATTGAGGATTCGATATTGAGGCTCTAGTATTGGGACCTAACATGACTAAATGAAAATTTTCCCTCAAGTGAACAAAAGGGGGAACAAGTTCTTTATAAAATATTGGGAAGGTATGGGATTATTGACTAACTAACACACACACAAACTGACTCTGAGTGCCGCATTACAAAATTTTATTTGAATGGATGCAGACAAAACGACAAAGTAACAAAAATATTACACAAACATTGAAGATTACAAAATTTTCAAAGGCCAATAAAAAACTGCTAAAGATTATTCTTTTTGTTGCCGCTAATGATGGAAAACATCTAAACATGATTGCTATGTCAATGCTTCTCTGATTATGTAGAACATTCTTGAAGGATGGACTAAAATTTCTTCTCATCATTCCATGGACCTAGCAAACATGTGATATGTGAGCTATCATCCTGTATGTGCTACTATTTGTCCATGGGCATATCCTCCATTGTCCCTCTCTTGGCTTCATTTTTGTGCTTGGCAAAAGATCATCTTCCTTAGGCATTCCTTTTAGCATCACCTACAATCACCAAAGGATCAACATTACTTTGGTAAATTTTCCTTAAATATTAACCTCTTTGAGATCCCTTAATTTTCATTTAAGCACAAGGTGATGACAATGTACTATGCCCAAGGCTATGAGGTAACTAAAATTATCAACCTATTCAACTTATTTTGGTCAATTACTATTAGTTCCCACAATGTTTGAAAATAAGATGTTGGAAAAATTTCAAAAATTTCATCTAGGTTACCATAATGGCCAAAAATAGGATGTTGAAAACATCTCTAAGGAGGCATCCCTAGCCCCTATAACTAATAAGTGTAACTCCAAAAGCATACAAGTTTTCAAACAACTAAAACCAAAGGTCCAATGCAAAAGACAAAAAGAAATTTTTCGAAAGTTGAAGGATATTGAGATAGTGAAGTAGGAAAAAATTAATTAAAATTGATGAGAAGTAGTCCCAAAAGCATGCATAAATTCAAAGAAACCATCACTAATGTTCTGGAAGATGTGAATATTAGTTCAAAGACATTATCAATAAAAGTTATGCAAGTGGGTCCTTCCCTCCCAAAGAAGGCTCCTACCATAATGCCCTTGCATAACCACCTCTAGAAATTTCTATGGGCACCTTAGAAGTTAAATGTAGATCATATCTTTATTTCACACAACACACAATTACTGTGGTTTGGATGTTGCACTATACTACACAAAACCAAAAGGCTCATAATCATGATAAAACATTGTAAAACAAAAAAGGTGAAAACTACTTATTAGTTCTTGATTTAGGATGGAGAATCTCCCCCATGACTAAGCTCTTGACCATGAAGAGAATTAATAACTACTTTGGCTAGTTTCATGCATCTTTGAAATAATTTTACACTCTTATTTCCAAGCCACTGGGTGTTTTCTGGTTTAGTGGCTACTACGTAAACTGGTTTTTGCTTAGACACTTGTTTCTAAACTTTATGGTGGATTAGTATAGGGGTTGTGTTACTATTTCAAACTTCTAGCCTACAACTACACCCTTTATCATTATTAGTGATGCATGGACCTTTCTATCTTTCCAAAATGATATGTTTATCTGTTATGTCTTGTGATGGAGTGGTGATGGTTGTTGGCTTTTGCGTATGATCAGGAAACATTATTCCAACGAGGAAGGGTGTTGTCCCAGATTGGCCTTGTGTGGGTTTTGATGCACCAGTAGGTCTATGATCTTTGCACTCACGTGTGGAAACCATCCTAAAGAAAGAACATTTCTAAGATTGTGTTGGATATCTACTAGCTTTATCATTTTCATGTATGTTCACAGTACAAGTGACATTTTTTTGTTAATGTTGTGATGCTAAACCTTCTTGTGTTAGCAATGACATGTAGTGGAGGAAAGTATGAGAATATTGAGGATATGACAAAGGGTGAGAGGAATGAGGTGTTAATCCCATAGAAGATGTTGTAGGTTGATGATATTCAAAAGAGTGGTAGTAGTGATTTGATGTAGAGGAAGTAGAACCAGTTGAGAAAATAGGTTGTTGAACATAATATCCATATAGGTCTAGCTAGCAATAAGGGTAGTGCTAGTTTAATGATGGCCTCCTCCATGACTATGGATTTCTCCACTATGTTTAATAGTAGTTTTGAGGCCAATAAGAAGTCCCACTAGGATAGTATGGTTGGTTGTAGAACTATCAATAATTATCTTGTAAGAAAGGTAATTTCCTAGGCATTTACTTGTTCATGAACTTGGGATTCAAAGTAAAATCCCAATATTCATGTAGATGTAACATGACTAAGCAATACCCATTTGGATGGTCATATAGGCAAATTTCACATCGATCATCATCTTTTATGGTCGATTCTATAGCCTCTTCATCTACAGCCATTTTTCCTTTTTGCCAATAAGTGTTCCTATCAATTTCCTGGTTCTATTTCTTCTTCTTGTTTTGATCACCTGATTCTTTTTGTGTTACTCTCCCCTCTATGGTTTTCACATAAGTTTTAACTTTGTTGTTCATCAACTCCCACATCTTATCTCTCCTTGCTTCAAGCTCATCAATAGACTTTTGTATTGATAAGGTTTATTGCGAACTCACCTCATCGAGAGTTGTCTCTTTTTCCTCATCATAGATATGGATCCTCTTCTTTTAAAGAGTTGGTTCCCAGTTATATTTCTCTACATTCACTAGTTTACATAGCTCTCCTTCTTCTTTTTCCATCCACTCAATTAGCCTTTGTATCTGATGGGCTTTTAGTTCATATAACCAACCTTGGGCATAAATCCCAAGGGTCTACCTCTTTTGATTACAAAGCCCATATATGATGTGGAAAAGTTGTCCATTGTGAGAGAAAGCATGGCTGGGACATCTATGCAGTAGCAAATAGTATCTATCCAAGGCCATATCTAAGGGTTCATGATTTTCTTGCTTCCATCCTTGGATTTTTTTTTCAAGTTAGACACTCTTGCATAGGTTTGGTATTTTCTGTTGAAGAGTTCTAGCATTGTGGACCACCAGTGGATTGAATCTGGTTCCAATGACCTATACCAACTTTTGACTTCATCTATTAGTATCCTAGGAAAGAACTTAAGATTTTTCCATTTATGTTGAATGTTTTGCAAGGCATAGGCATCATGGAAGGCTTGTAAGTGATGTTGCATATCAGAATTATAACCTTCCATAAATCTGAGAATGTGATCCATATCAAGCTGTTTGATGTGGTTGTCCCTTTGATGCCTTTGGGATATTCAAACTACCTTCCAAATCTATGTTAGGCCCCTAGCAGCCAACAAGGGTTCATCTATATCAGACACATCATGTTGATAATCTATAGTTCTATTTGTCTGATTGTGATGATCTTGTCTATGTTGATTTTGATGTCTTTGATTTTATCTTTAGTTTCAATTTCTATCTTCATCCTAATCCTGTAGTGGAGCTCTATCTCTATACCTACATTCATCTTCATTAGAAGTAGACATTGAAGAGGAATAGGAAGATGCGAAGCTGGGAGAATTTTCATGGCTCCTATATCATACCTCATGGTTCCTTGATCTATCTTTTCTAGGTTTGGAGGAGGTCCTAGGCCTTGAGGCCCTCCTTGTTCTAGGACTTACTCCATCTCCTCTAAGATTTTCTACATTAGTTGAACATGGTCTTTGAGTGTATTAAGGATCTAAATGAGCATATGAAATCCCTACTTGTGACTATTTACTCCAATTCTCTTCAATATAGATCCTTTCATTTCTCCTATGAGAATTTTCATCATACAATGCATTAGTGGTCCTATGTGAAGAAGACCTATTTTAACATGTGTGAATTTAAATATTAATAGTTTCTAAAAGATAAACCATTAACACTTTTATAATGATTGTGTACAATATAACTAATCTAGATAACTAGCACCATCCTCGGCACTGATGCCAATGATGAGTGTCAGCTACCTCCTATGCCCAACCATACAAATCATAAGCATTCATGTATAATTTGATAAGATTCCATGGATGTGACTAGTTGTGGCATCTAGGCCATTATTCCTTGATCAAAATTCGTTGTCTTCCCACTTGGACTAGTGGTAGCTTTGTCACGTATGATTTAGTCCAGAGTGAGACATATAATTCTTGATATTGTTCTAGCCTTATGGTACCCCTAATGATAATAGAGAAATGAATAATTTAATCTAATTAACAATGAAAAGTGATGAGCAGCAAGGTACCCCTACACCCAACCATATGAATCACATAGCGTTAACGTGCAATTCGGTTGAATTCCATGGACTCTATAGTTTTCGATGCACTAGTCTTATAGAAAGTAAACCTTTCCCTAAGGTCATTCATTGTCTTATCAATTACACTTTTCAAACTCAAGGATATGGTTTAAGTGTAATTGGGGCATGTGATTTTTGTCATTTTTTATTTTATGGTTTGAATTCTTACAATAAATAAGATGGAGAATAAAGTAATTGAATAACTACTTTTAATCTAATGAGCTAACTACTATTCAACTAGTCCTAACATAAGTATTTAATCCTACTCACCATACACATCCTAAACATGTATAACCTTGCTGGGTTGCCAAGCGTTAAGTGCTGCTAAGATTACCAAACATCATACAAATGCTCAAAGCGATCATACCTATGTGTACACTTACTTTCTACTTAGCTTACCTTGCTTAATTACTAGAAAATATTAAATTCGTGAATGAAACATTTAAACTATCTAGAATGCTGCAAGGCTTATCAAGAAGTTTGTCTTTATTACCACACACATGGTCATGCTCAAGTACAATAGTGCTCAAATAAAGATCCGTACACTCAATGACTCCTACTGTGGGCACTTGAGAAAATATTCTAACTCTTAAATTGAAAAAATGTAAGAGCTTCGCTACACTATGACTAACTAATTCCATAAATGTAACTAGTGAGTGCATATTTATAAGCAAGAATAGACCCTATGTCAACAATGTGTCGATGGGGCCTAGTCCATGCATGAAACGATGCATCAATGGAGCCTAGTTGATGAGGCCTCATCAACATAGCCAACTACAACTCATCATACCATCATGATTGAATGAAAATTCATCCTTGAGTTTCTTTATAGAATTTAGAAGGTATGGGATTACTGACTAACTCTAGACTCAACAAACTAACTTTACAAAACTGAGTACCCGAGTGTATGAATCAACACATTACAAAAATTATGATGTTTATGACACCAAATTAAGCACCATGACATGACTCTACAAAATTGGATAGCATGTCCTTTGATGGCATGAAGTTAGTTAATAAAATCACATATTCCTAGGTGGTGAAGGTTCTTGAGGCTCTGAAGGACCTTCACTAGCTTCAAGCACATGCAACGATTGAGGCAACTATGACTATTCTTTTCCTGCTACAACTTTTGGTAGGAGGAAAAAAGCATCTATTAATGCTTTCATTTTCTCCTCCTTACTCCTAGGATCATGCACTATCCACGCAGCTTTGCCAATGTGGGATAGAATGGGTACATCCCAAGGATAGGGAATTGTTTGAAATAGCTCTTTGGAATTGATGAACCAAGCAAAGAATTATTTGCACTCGATGTCAAATGCTCTAACTACATCTTTAAGCTTCTAGTAATCATTCATTCTCTTAGCTTCTAACTAAAATCCATAATACAAAAGATAGGAGTCCTACTAGTAAAAATTGTTGAAGTTTGACACGACCATACTACATCATTGTAAACAACACCATCTACTCCTCTCCATCCTCCATTTGAAATTTGTGCTCTTGGTTGAAAATTTCAATTTCAATGGTAGATTGTAAAGTGGCTTGGAGGAATGAAGTAGGGTCAAACTAGGATTAAATCCAATAGAAATCATAAACAAAATAAAA
This sequence comes from Gnetum montanum, assembly GCA_015680685.1. NCBI lineage: Eukaryota > Viridiplantae > Streptophyta > Gnetopsida > Gnetales > Gnetaceae > Gnetum > Gnetum montanum. Next base: position 234,461 of record MNCI01029667.1, read on the forward strand.
AATTGAAGAACACAATGAATCAAGAAAATGGAAAAATAAAATTCAAGATTAAACATACCTAAAATAGCAAATAGTAAAAATTACAAATACTAAGCTGGGATGCAAAGTAGGCTATGATGAACAAAGAGTAGTGTTAGATCCCACAAAGAGTAAGATATGATTAGTAGAGAGTAGGCTCTAATTAGCAAAGAGTAACGTCAAATCCAACAGAAATTAAAAATAAAATAAGAAAGAAAAGGACACAATGAATCAAGAAAATGAAAAAATAAAATTCAATATTAAACATACATCAAATAGCAAATAACAAAAATTGCAAATAGCAAGCTATGATGAGCAAAGAGCAAGGTCAAATCTAGTGAAGAGTAGGCTATGATTAGTGAAGAGTAGGCTCAAATTCACTAGAAATCACAAATAAAATGAGAAATTGAAGAACATAATAAATCAAGAAAATGGAAAAATAAAATTCAAAATTAAACATACCTAAAACAATACATACCATAAATAATAAATAGTATGTTGTGATATAGAGTAGGTTGTCATGAGCAAAGAGTAGGGTAAGATTCAATAAAAAGTATACTATGATTAGTAGAGAGCAAGCTTAGATTCAAAAAAAATTGCAAATAACAAGCAACAATGCATAGTAAGCCGTGATGAGCAAAGTTTTTGGTGAGAGGAAGAAAGTAGTTTGAAATGGAGGATGGGTAGGAGTAGATGGTGTCATCTGCCATGATGGTAATATGGTCTTGTCACATGTCATTAATGTAGCATCTACTTTAGAGGGAAGCGAATGTCTAGTCATTTGTCCTTAATGAATTTTTAAGATGGTTGAAAAACCAAACCTCGATTGGCTTTTGTAGGTCATATGCTCTCAGCCGCCTTATATATATAATATATATATTCTAGTTTAATGTTATCATTTCCCTCACATGAATCCTCTCTTATTTTTTATTTCTCTTCATTTTTTTCATCCTTATTATGTGCTCATCTACTTGTTCATTATTTTTTATACTATTTTTATTCATGTTATCTTAGTATTTCATATAAAAATTGCTAAATATAGTGGTTTTTTGTAGATATTTTCATTTCTTCATACTAAATTCTTTCTATAATTATTTTTGTCTCTATTAATTTCTATTTAAATCTTTTACTGGTTAGTCTTCTTTGTTGAAATTCTACAAATCTTTTGTGTAAGAAGAGAGAATTGGTACAAAATGCAAAATTTCAAAAGAAGGCTAAGTAGACATAAATTATTAGAATAGTTTTAATTTTATTTGTAGCTATTTGCTTAAGGGATGTGGATATTATGTTTGTGTTATTATAAAGGGTATCATATAGGGACAACTTCAAGGAAATAAGCTCCCAATGAAAGCCGAACAATTAATTTTTTTTCTACAATATTAATTTCTTTTTGTTTTGGAGGCTCAAGGATGAAAAGCTTTCAAGTTTTGCTATCATTTATTCTTTATCTCTAATTAATGTATTAATTTTTTCTTTAAAGAGAGTTTTCTCCTTCTCTTTACAAGAAACCCTTTAATAAGAAGTGAAAACCTGTGAGGGCACTCTTGAATAAGGGTAAGGCTTGATCCTAGAGAATAGGATTTTTAGGATTGGTTGTAAGCATGAAAACTTAAAAAGCATTCCTAAAATTTTTGGGATTTTTCTTTAGAATTTTCCTTCAATGATCTAATATACTTTGAATTTTTTAATATTATTGATGAGTGACAAGGTACCCCTACACGCAACCATACAAATACGAGCATTTCACACATGATCCGATCAAACTCCACAAACAGACTAGTTGTGGTATCTAGACAGTTATTCTTAGGTCACAGTTTGTTGTCTTCCTATCTGGACTAGTGTTAACTTTGTCACGTATGGTTTAGTCCAGAGTGTGGTGTATGATGTGTTCCTATACTAATGCTACTCCTTGAGATAATGGAAAATAATATTAACTAAGCTAAGAGAGAGAGGGTAAGAGAGAATCTAAGCTAGCCTAAGTGTGATGAGCATCCATTCCTCAATCATCCATACACGTCTTGGACCTCATGCATGACTACCACTGGGATTACCAAGCGCAGATCCTAGGTACACTACTAGGTTACCAAGTAGTCATACTTAAATGCTCGCGATCAAGTCATACTTATTCCATGTTTAACAAGAGTTTAGGATGAAGAGATATTAACTAAGAAAGTAGTAAGTAACAATTAAATAAATAATTAAACTAAGTGAATGCTGCAATGATGAAGTAATCTCGATCTTTATTATCAGTCATGCGCATGTCCAAGTACATCACACTCGAATAAGGATGTCATACAATTACAATCACCACACTGCGGGCATGCACTAGGAGAGAAGGTTTGAGAGAAGAACTACTTAAAACTAACACTTAAAATAAATTCCAAAAACTAAGACTTAAAAAACTTCCTATCATAACTGTCTACCTCTTATTTATACATGAGGAGACAAGCTGCGATATCACATATGCAATATCGCAGCCAACAAAATGATAACTCATCATACACCCACAACTGAATTAAAACTCGTCCTCGAGTTATAGTGAGAACAAGCTTCGTTGATTACACAGTGGATAGGTATGAGATTATTGAATGGTGAGAATGGGATCATACCATAGTGTGGAATCAAAATAAAATTGAGACACAACACAAATAATGCAAAAGAAAATCCTACAGCTACAAAATTGATGGAACTCATGTAGTTCCTGGTGGCGATGGCTCCTCCATGGGTGCCTTTTCCTTGTCTTGTGCTCCAAGTCTTGGGACTTGATGGCATTGAAGTATGGCCTGGAGTTTCTCCTCTTCGGGTTGGGGGTCTTGTGTCATCCATGCTAATGCTCCAATGTTTGATGGAGTCGGCACCTCCCATGGGCAAGGTAGCTGTGGAAACATTTGATTTACCTTGACATACTAAGCCGAAAATACTCGTTGTTCCTTCTCATAGGCTCTGGCTTTATCTCTGTATTCCTGGAAATCTGCAAGCCATCAAGCCAAATCTATTGTGACACCTTTTTATCCCTGGTAGCTTGCTTTAACCACCTCAAGTTCAAAATTTGCAATCTCCAATTTTTGCAATATCTTCTTGCATTCAACAAATTCTATTTTATATTTGCTATAGGTGGTGGCTACTTGTTGCTCAAGCTCCGTTCTCAGGCTCCCTGCTATTAACATTGTAATGTTGGCATACCGCAAGTTTGCCAACTCCATGTATTCTATAAGGTCTTAGATCTGCAAGTCCCGATTCTTAACTTCTACCTGGTGGGCTAATGCATATGTGTCCAGTATGGCTCGCTAGTCAGTGTGTTGAGCACCGATAGCATTGATGTGGGCATTGGCCATATGGATTTAATTCTCAATGATCTATTTGTACATCCCCACCTGGTCCCAGAAGTGCTCCTTTATCTTTTCATGTCATTTAGCCTTATTTTTCCATGCACTTATTTCAATCACTGTCTTTTGGCGAATGGCACATACCTCCTCTATTGAGAGGGTTTGATTCTCCCTAGCTAAATGGTTCATGTCTTGGTTGACCTGAATGAATTATTCTTGCAATTGATGGAAATTTTCTTCAAGAATTTTCTTTTGCTTTTCCACAGAGGTCAATCAAAGGTTGTCAGTAACAAGCTTCTTACTTTCCTCTTGTAAGGCCTTGAGTGCCTTGGTATGTGCATGAGTTTGCACTTGTGCTGCAGAGGCATCCCAAATAGCCTTCTCTTTTTCTTCTGCCACCTTCTTATTCTTCATTAGTAGTTTGGTCAGTTTCTCAGTTTTGAAACTATCCAGTTGGTTTGTGGGAACAAATTGCAAAGGGTCCTGTTGTGCTACTTGTAGGGCCACAAGCCTTTCTTGCAATTTTTGCACCTCTACTTCATCATGCTCAGCCCTCATCTCTGTTAAGACCAACTTCCCCTTGGTGGAAATGAGGTCTGATTGAATTACCGTAACATCTTGAGGGATGTTAAACAAGGATGTTATTACTTGTCCTATTTGTAGCAATCGATCAAGTACATTCTCATGTTCCGTAGGAGTCATTAAGGTTCCAGCCAAAGTTGCTCCTGTGAGATCTGCCGGTGACACAACAAGTACATTAAATGATTCTTTAATGTGGTCTACGACCACATCTACGACTCCCACTGCATCCTGGTGTTGCATGACCACCACTATGGCCCCTTCACCAGTTTCTAATTGCACTTGGAAAGATGCAGTGTTCCCTGAGATCTATTGTGAAAAAGTGCTCTCCCCTCCTCCTGTATGGATGGAAACTTCACCCCTTGCACAATCCAAAGAAACTATGGGTTGTATGGCATCATTGATGATGCATAAGAGATTTGCATCATCACGACTTCCCCAACTGACCATCTCAATGATGGCCCTGAGATGGCTCATCAATGGTCTGTAATCTTAAGATAGTGGTGGTTGATCTTGGCCTGTGCTGGGCCCTGCTTCTTGTTGTTGGCTGGGCCCTGTACTTGGAAGTTGGCTGGGTCTTTCAAGTTGAGTTGCAGTTGGCCCTGCCATCTATTCTTTTTCTTGTTCTGATCCCAACGTCTCACCAATGTTTTTTCTTATGGTTGGTGGCTTTAACAATTCAGCATATGAAGCATTTTGGGCTTTTCAGAAGACATCATCAATGTATCCTCTGATACTAGCATGCTGGCACAACCTCCTAATAAGGCAGGGGAAGGGCAACACCATCTTCCCTATCTTCCATTCTTCAAACCACCTCAGGATCTCTGTAAAGTATAGATGAGGTAGGTTAACATTAGCCTTTCCCATCAATACTGCACATCCCCTTGCCACATATGTTGAAATCATTTTTAGGCCCTTTGTGGGGAAGAGGTGGTACATTCCAATTTTGAAATAGATCCTCTCTTCCGTCGTCAACTCTCCAAATGTCTTATCCTTTCCATATGTTCTTTCCAACCAAACTCGTTGTGCATCAAGGTTTGAATGGGTAGATAACTGAGCAACCTTTGGCCCTATATTCAGAATGTTTAATACTTCTAAAATGGCCTACATTAAGAAATCAACTATTACACCACAAATTTTAACCATGATGCCTTGTTCTCTGTTGTGCTAGAATTGGTACATTTTTCCTAAGTACCAAGCACTACTTTCAGAGAGGATAGGCCATAAGGGAGACCCTTTAAGGTGGTCCCTAACAGCCTTAGGAGCAAACTCTATGAATGGTTCAAAATTTAATTCCACAATCACCACAGTGAATGTGGACCTTTAATGGATAGCCTGAACATAATCCTGGGACAACATGAGATGTTGTCCCTATTTAAGCACTGCAGCAGCTCCTCCTTCTACCTGCCTTGATTGTACAATAGCAGGGTCTTCTTGGTGAATGCTAAATGATTGTTCCTCTTGCTCTGCATGTTGTCTGACAGGGACTTGTCCTTCGCCTCTCCTAGGTCGTTTGCTCCCACCTTAAGTAGGACCTTCCTGTTATCCACGTTTCGCGGCCATCTACAATCACACGGGATCAATCATTAGTAAGGTTTTTTTCAAAGTTAAGTTATACCTTACTGCTTACCTTAATTAATCTATTTTATCTCCATGTGATGTTTCCCAAAAGATTATAATAGTGAGTCCTTTTTACTTAGGTGGTATCCAAATTAGTTTCCTGGTATAACTAAGCGGATGAAATTATTTTTGGCACATTTATCTTTAATGTTATAACTAATTACCCTTGATAATGTCCTTCAGGAAATGATAAATTACAAAAAATTTATGCATTATTAGGCATGTTTCCCTCCCCCACAACTACGTTGAACACTTCAGGTTCAAGTAGGTTCAGATAGAATGAAAATCAGGGGTCCAATGAGTGAGATATAGGTGTGAAAGCAAGGAATGCGCACTCACAAGTCGTAGAGAAATTTGAAAAACTCCCCCATGTGAATAATTGAAAATGATGGTAAGTGGTGTGAGGGGTCATGTATTTATAGGGTTTATGTGACGCGATACCATGTACATGATATCGCGTACGTGATATTGCAGCCTATCGATATTTAGGCCCAATAGAAAATACCGAATTTTGAAGGTTTTTCTAAACTTACCAATGTAAATGGAGGACATGTGGTAGGGTTCTAGGGTAATTTAGTTAGTTTTGAAGGCATTAATAATAATATTTGGGTGGGATTGATCATTAAAGACTTTGGGTTGTAAGGGAGAGAAAAAGGCCATGTGATGGTTCATAGGAACGTTGGAATACAGAGGGATAGTAATAAGGGAAAGAACATTGTTGACAATATGCTTAGGTTAATAAACGGTATGTGGAAGATGGGTTATGAGTGAAAATTACAAAAATTACGCAAGTGGGTCCTCCCCAAAGCAGGTTCCAACCTATAATGCCCTTGTGTAACCACACTTAAAAGTGTCCATGGGCACTCGAAGGGTTAAATGTAATCTACACTGGTTCCACAAAACACACACATGTAAGTATGACCGAGATGAGGTAAGATTTCTATGCTATACAAGAAACGAGCTACAATGACATGGACAGCGAGGTGAGACAAACTATAGAAGGGATTGGAGAGATTGGGACATGAGGTAACTGACCTAGGGCACAGTGAATCCTACATGTAAAGCATGATTAATGTGTCATTAACCCGTCATTCCAAGATCAAGACCAAGTCCATTCCTTTAATCAGTGACACTGCATTGTTTCATCCCATGATGAGCGACTATGAGAGTACTAGAATAACAAGGCATATAATCACTTGGCATTTTGTTCAAGGGAGGAGTGATTTTGGTTTTGTGGCACTTCCTTTGTGTTGTTTTTTTTTCTTTCTTTCTCTTTCTTTTCTTTTTTTTCGATTGCTAGATCCATAGAAGCTACCAACCTTCAGGCATGGGTGCATGTCTTTCCAATGGGAGCCCCTAGAATAGCATTGGGCTTTTGAGTGCCCTTTTGATTACTCTTACTTCCATTTTGCATTAGATCCACAAGGATCTTAGTACAAACACGTTGTTTGATAACTTCCACAAATGTCACCAAAGAGAATCCACAAGTCCCCTTGATGTCACACCCTAATCATTCCCTCTTGGTCCATCCTTCTTCATTCTGGGTATAATGAACACAAAATTAATTTTAAGTTTTAAGAATGTCAAGAATATCATTGTACCCTTGAACAGAACCTCTTATTTGTAGAGTGGATGAGTGGGTGTAATGGGCTTACTGTCCAAATAATTGATTGTTCAAGACCCAATAACATAGAACACACCTCAACCAACGAGCCACATGATTGTTTTATTCATAGATGAGATTACTTATATAAAGAGAAAAAAGACAAAAAGACAAAAAGATAAAACAAGAAATTGAAAAATGAAAAACTAGAAAACAAAAAATTGTAAAATTAAAGAAAATGAAAAATATTTATTAACCTTGCTTGTTATTAGAATGGGGGATATCCCCCATAACTAAATGGTTGAGCATGGCAAGGATTAATAAATGAAAGATGAGGATCCTTGCATGTTGGAAACATTGAAAATTGGTCATACTTACCCCATTGGGGTTCACACACTTGATTATAGTAAACATAGTGAGTCAATTTATGAGATGTGGTTCCTGGATAAAGAGTTGACCCACTATGATATCTGGGACCATAAGATGGTATGCAAGGATCAGGACATCGCTCTCCATGGCTGTGTTCATTGGGCCATATGGTTGTTGGAGCATGAATTGATGGCCCTAATGAAGTAACACGAGGTGTTGGGTTCGAACAGAAGGATGCACCACACTGTTGGGCTTGTGCTGAGTTGGAGAATGCAATGGCCCTGGAATTGTGTTTTCCCTTCCTACAGTCATGTTTAAAGAAAGGACGCTTTTGATGTTGAGGAGGCCTCTCACTGGTGTTGGCAACAGTAGCACAAGTAACTTTCGTGGGTTGTTGCTATGGTGCAAACACTTCAGGAACAATTGGTGGTGATGTACAAGGAGGAAAAGGATGAGAATGTTGAAATTTAGGAAAAGTGTAAGGTACACAAGGCAGTGGTTGTGCTGAGGACATGGGCTAATAGTATTAAGGAGAATAATAATGCAGCAAGATAGAGTATGTTGACCCAGTTGGGAAAACAGAATATTGGACTAGATAAGCATTTGGATTCGAATGATATGAAGGGTGTCTCTAGTTTAGGGATGGTTTCCCCCATGACTGGGATTGTTGCCACTATGATCAAACACAGTATTTCTGTATGAACTTTGGATGTAACTTGCTTCCCCAATGCTCATATAAATGTAATAATATTGGGCATTGACCCTTGGGGTGATTGTACAGGCAAGTGTTGCATTCATATGCATGTTTTGCCGTTGAGCTCTTATCTTCCTCATCCCTTCTTTCTGATTTTCTCATGATACTTTGTCCTACTTCTCAGGTTGTTAAAACTCTATCTCCAATAATATTGATATATTCTCCACACTTTTTATGTGCCCATTCTAGTATCTTATTGATCTTTGCCTCGATTTCTTCTAATGATTGTTGTACTGGCAAAGATGGTTCTTCCTCCTTGAGATAGGTTGATTTCTCCTTTTTATGATTATGGACCTCTGTTAAGTTGAGATTTTGGTCTCATTAATGTTTTTCAACACTCTCCCATCTAGCCATTTCTCCTTCTTCTTTTGGACTTGATGGGTTCGTAGTTTGTATAGTTGACCTTGGGCATACATCCCTAGGGTCTCTCTTGTTTCATCACAAAGTCCATCAATGATATGGTACATTAGCCTTTCCTCCAAGAACTCATGGCCTGGACAGTTATTTAATAGTGCATAACATCTTTCTAAGGCCATGTCCAAGGGTTCATGTTGTGCTTGTTTCCACTCTTGGATTTGCTTCCTCAAGGCCGACACTCTTGCATAGGTTTGATATCTTTTGTTAAAGAGTTCTATCATTGTTGGCCAACGTCGAATTGAATTTGGTTTTAACGACCTATACCATAATTTTGCTTGGCCAATGAGTGTCATAAGAAAGAGCTTGAATTTTTTCCAACCATTATCAATGTTGTTCCATGTACAAGCATCATAGAAGGCTTATAAATGTTGTTGTAGATCTAAGTCATAGCCTCCTGAGAAATTGGGAAAGTAGTTTATATCGAGCCTGGGTAGATGACTCTCTTTATGATGCCTTCAAGAGATTTGAACAACCTCTTGTATTTGCATTAGGCTTGTAGTGGCTAGTAGGGGTTCATCGTCATCAAGTAAGTTATGCTTTTGTGCGTTGGGATGATGTTGCCTTCATTTATGTTCATAAGAAACCCCCACTTCAAGTTGCGTACTCCAATCTTCATTGTCATATAATTCATTGGTTCTCCAATGAATTTCCTCACTAGCTATGGCATTATTATAGTCATGTAGGACAGGCATGATTGTGAAATTGTGTGTGACTTTATATGTGACTTTTTATAATTATTTTTTTCCTAAAATATATATCATTAATTCCTATACAGTAACCTTGTATGATATAACTAATCTAGATAACTAGCATTGTCCCTAGCAATGACACCAATGATGAGTAGCGAGGTACCCCTACATTCAACCATACTAATACAAGCATTTCACACACGATCCGATCGAACTTCGCAGATGGACTAGTTGTGGCATCTAGATAGTTATTCTTAGGTCGCAGTTCGTTGTCTTCCCATCTGGACTAGTGTTAACTTTTTCACGTATGGTTTAGTCTAGAGTAAGGTGTATGATGTGTTCCTATACTAATGCTACTCCTGGAGATAATGGAAAATAATATTAACTAAGCTAAGTGAGAGAGAGGGTAAGAGAGAATCTAAGCTAGCCTAAGTGTGATGAGCATTCGTTCCTCAATCATCCATACACATCTTGGACCTTGTGCACGACTACCACTGGGATTACCAAGCACAGATCCTAGGTACGCTACTGGGTTACCAAGTAGTCATGCTTAAATGCTTGTGATCAAGTCGTACTCATTCAGCGTTTAACAGGAGTTTAGGGTGAAGAGATATTAACTAAGAAAGTAATAAGTAACAATTAAATAAATAATTAAACTAAGTGAATGCTGCAATGATGAAGTAATCTGGTTCTTTATTGCCAGTCATGTGCATGTCCAAGTACATCACACCCGAATAAGGATGTTGTACAATTACAATCACCTCACTGCGGGCATACACTAGGAGAGAAGGGTTGAGAGAAGAACTACTTAAAACTAACACTTAAAAGAAATTCCAAAAACTATGACTTAAAAAACTTCCTATCAAAACTGTCTACCTCTTATTTATAGATGAGGAGATAGGCTGTGATATCGCATATGCAATATCGCGGCCAACAAAATGATAACTCATTAGTTATTATTCATTTTTTTTGGAGTCTAACATCCTCCTATATTGTAGTGTTACTTTTCTTTCATAAGTTATTAGTCAAATTTAGTAATTTATTTAAGGATTGTTGATATTATTTAAGGATGTATGTAGTATTAGAGTGTTTTTTAAAAAAAAAAAAAAAATTATCGATAAGTTTTTAAAGTAGTTTTTTTTAGCGTAAAGTCAAGTTGAGGCTAAACTACCTAGGACATGCCAGACTAGCAACATAGGAAGTGCAAAAAGGATGCTAGTACTAGGCTTTAAACCCAACACCTTCAAGAACAAACTTGTGCAAGGGAACAAACTATTCAATGGTCCATGCTCTTGTAGAGTAGTTTTTATTAATGGATTCATTATTTAATTTAGCAATTTGTTTGGGATGTGTGGATATTATATTGTTGTTATTATAAGAGATATATATTGTATTGTAGTTCACTTGGGTTTCACTGTATATATTGTAGCTTTTGTTTATTTTAAAGAAACTTAATAGTTTGGATTCATAGAAATTTTTATGTTGTTTTATCATATGGGGGATAGTGACGTGTTTATTATTATATAAGTTATTTATTGAATTTAGAATTTTTTCGAAGGCGTATATTTATAACTTTCTATGTTCGAAGGGGGATTATATGTTTATAGGTATATATAGCTTTTTTAACTTTCTAATATTGTTTCTATTTGAATTTTGTAGGATGCTTAGGGTGGGGTATTATTTGTAATGGATTTTTTTTTGTTTTTTTTTTTTTTTTGAAAGTGAAAGAGAGAGAAAGGCTAGGTCTATGTAGACATGCTCCTAGGATAGCAAAATAGTAATTACATAGGAAGTACAAAAGGGGTGATGGTACTAGGTTCTATGACTATATATGAAATGAAATAAAATAAAATGAAGTTTTATTACATACAAAGACCCATAGGACCTATTGGACAAATATTATATGTTCATGAAAAATAAAGATAAACTCTACAAATTGACCAAGCATTAATGGGGGCATCAAAAACAACTCATATAGGCTTTTTGTTATAACATTATAATGTTATCTCAAATGGGTAGTCATAGCATAAGAAAGAAACACATGTAACTCATCTTTAAGGGCTCCTTATATGCATAACATACTAATGTGCTCTTCTCTGTGGAGTTGAATCCATCTTCCACTTTCAATTCTAATATGATAAGAGAACTTAAGCAAAGCTTAACGATAACATTTCAATGCTTTATGCTAATAAAAGTTTGTATTATTGTTTGTAGTCGAAAAGGGAGAGGGAGCAAAGTTTGTGTTATTATTTGTACTAGGGAATGGAGGTATTTTTAGTATTGCTTAATTGAAAATCATGTGAGGATTTTGCATATGTTATAGTGCTAGAATTTTGGATGTGGAAGTTTGCATGTTAATTAGTACAAGTGATTTTTGTTAGGAATGGCATGAGTACTATATAGTGTTTTATATATGCAAAAGAAAATAAGGTGCTATCACTATCCTCACTATGAAGTCTCTTTTCTTTTCTATTTCCCTTTGTTTTTTCCATCTTTCTTATCTACTCATTTGCCTCTTTTCTACAATTGCTTTCATTATTTTTTTTATAGTATTTTTGTTCATGTTATCTTAGTTTTTCATCTGACAATTGCTAGATATAGTAGGTTGTTGTAAACATTTTTGTTTCTTCCTACCAGCTTCTTTTTGTAGTTGCTTTTGTCTTTATGCATTTTTGTTTAAATCCTTTAGTAGTTACTATTATGTTTTTCAATTTAAAATATTTAGTATAACAATGTGTATGATTGGTATGTTATGTAGAAATTGTTTTTGAATTTTTGAATTATTTATAATTATGTTTTGAATGTTTTTGTTATGATTGAGAAAAACATTCAAATAATACATTTTTAAATTTTTGAATTATTATATAATATTTCAATACCAAAATTAATGACAATAATAAAATTGATTGAGTAATAAAACTTTAGAATTGAAATTTGTATTTGATTAGAACAAAAATAATAATAAATTTGTTGAAAAAGAAATAATAATAAAAGTTGTTGTAAAATTGTATAATGATATTTAGAGCACAAGTTTCGAATATAACAAATAAAAAAATTAATATTAATTATAAAATAATTTTACATTTTTCTCGCTTGCATTTTTGCAAGTTTACAATAAGTAGAACATGCATTTTAGATGGTTAGTCTCCAACTGGTGGAGTCTGACTTCTTTTGCTTTACATCTTTTAATGTTGATACCAATTGCAATCTTTGAATAACTCTTGAAATTAAAAGGTAAAAAAAATTTCTAGTCAAGAGATTTCGTTATTGACATGGCAACAAATGTAAGTCCTACTATCTCTCATGTTGTAATGTCTACAATAACAATTATCAATGTTAATCATTGGGATTTGTGTATTGCCATGGCCCATGTTAATTTTAATGTTAGTTGTTTGAGTCTACCACATTAGATAGGAAGAGTTGGAACATGTTCAATGATTTATCAAAAAAATGATTAGCAATGACATTGAAATTTTCATTATCATTTTAATTTTTATTTCATTTTCAATTGACATGAACTTTTTTATGTGAGTTCTTAGAAATGGAGAATTTGGTATGTACACTTTGAATCCATAAAAGTCAATCAGAACATACTTTGGTAGCTCAAATGATTTTTTTTTATCATTATAAATGATGCTAATGATTATTCCAATTGTTCCATTAACTAATCCTTAAAAAATGTTTAAATTTGCAATTAGCATGACTTTAGCACCTTCAACTATATAAACCTCTAACTATAATTTTTCATGTTTTGCGTCTTTATAAATATTGATGAGCTAAATGTTGCTTGAATTCTTGCAATTAGCTTGTTTAAGAAGCATTCTTCAATTGTGCAAGTCAACTTTTTCATTCAACAAAAATACATGAACAAAGTTTACGAACTCTCTTGGTTGGTCATTTTTTGGTAAAAATTGTGCTTTGTCCATTCATGTTTGTCAACCATCTTTTTTCAATAACTCCTTTTCTAATGTTTTATAGAATCATTTCAAATTTATATCTTTTTTTTATTTGTATATAACTTCAAGAATGATAACTGTAGTGAACATATTTTATAACTCCTTTCCTTTTGTATTTGTGATGCTTGGTGATTTATCTTTCACATGAGGTAGTTATGCAAGATCACCTATCAAGCTGATAGATCTTTCTTGGCATATCCTCCAATGTCCCTCTCTTGGCTTCATTTTTGTGCTTGGCAAAAGATCATCTTCCTTAGGCATTCCTTTTAGCATCACCTACAATCACCAAAGGATCAACATTACTTTGGTAAATTTTCCTTAAATATTAACCCCTTTCAGATCCCTTAATTTTCATTTAAGCACAAGGTGATGACAACGTACTATGCCCAAGGCTATGAGGTAACTAAAATTATCAACATATTCAACTTATTTTGGTTAATTACTATTAGTTACCACAATGTTTGAAAATAAGATGTTGGAAAAATTTCAAAAATTTCATCTAGGTTACCACAATGTTCAAAAATAGGATGTTGGAAACATTTCAAAGTAGGCATCCCTAGCCCCTATAACTAATAAGTGTAACTCCAAAAGCATACAAGTTTTCAAACAACTAAAACCAAAGGTCCAATGCAAAAGATAAAAAGAAATTTTTCGAAAGTTGAAGGATATTGAGATAGTGAAGTAGGAAAAAATTAATTAAAATTGATGAGAAATAGTCCCAAAAGCATGCATAAATTCAAAGAAACCATCACTAATGTTCTAGAAGATGTGAATATTAGTTCAAAGACATTATCAATAAAAGTTATGCAAGTGGGTCCTTCCCTCCCAAAGAAGGCTCCTACCATAATGCCCTTGCATAACCACCTCTAGAAATTTCTATGGGCACCTTAGAAGTTAAATGTAGATCATATCTTTATTTCACACAACACACAATTACTGTGGTTGGGATGTTGCAGTATACTACACAAAACCAAAAGGCTCATAATCATGTGCAGCAATGAGGCGAATGAATGGGATGAGAAGGGATTGTAGAGATCAAGATGTAAGGTTTTTTATCATGTCCACAATAGGTTCTTGTGTTAAATCTAATTAAAATGAGCATCATGCCTATCCCTCCAAGATTCAGACCAAGTCCATACCACTAACAATGACCTCGCATTGATGTGTTCTCTCTTGCCTACCACCATGAGTCCACAACTACCTTAAAGAACAATCATCACTCCAAAAAGAGAAGAAGGAAGGGCCTTAGTTGGAGGGGAGCCTTTAGGCATGGGTAACATGTCTTTCCAACCCCATAACGAGTGCTTGTAGCCCATTATTGTGACTAAGGGATGTGCTTTGAATTCTCATTATTGTTTTTTTTAATGATTTTTGGATGGGAACCACACCATGCAAAGACATAGTTTTCTTTTTATTGCTCAATGAAGGAGTAATGATAAATTCCATGAAGAGTCATAAACCACATGAAGAAAGTCAAGAAGAGAACCCAACAAGTTTCCTTGAGGTCACACCCTTTTCCATTCCCACTTGGTCATTCCCTCTTTCTTCAAGGTACAATGATCATTGATTAATTTTAGTTTCATGAAAGAAAAACCAAATTGATTTCATAAAAAAATACATTTTGATTTAGAGAATTGAAGGGATGGATGAGGTGGTCTCACTGCCTTACACAATTACTTACCCAATCATCTTGATCGCATAGCATAGCACAAAAACCCAACACATAGTGTTGACTTCTACATCACAACTTGGCAATATTATTAACAAAAACATAAAATACATTCATAAAACATAAAGAAAATGACTCAAGAAAAGAGAAAAATTATAAATAAAAAATAAAAATAACAAGAAATGGAAAACATATAAAGAATTAGAAAATATGGAACGAAATAAGAAAATGATAAAACATTGTAAAACAAAAAAGGTGAAAACTACTTATTAGTTCTTGATTTAGGATGGAGAATCTCCCCCATGACTAAGCTCTTGACCATGAAGAGAATTAATAACTACTTTGGCTAGTTTCATGCATCTTTGAAATAATTTTACACTCTTATTTCCAAGCCACTGGGTGTTTTCTGGTTTAGTGGCTACTATGTAAACTGGTTTTTGCTTAGACACTTGTTTCTAAACTTTATGGTGGATTAGTATAGGGGTTGTGTTACTATTTCAAACTTCTAGCCTACAACTACACCCTTTATCATTATTAGTGATGCATGGACCTTTCTATCTTTCCAAAATGATATGTTTATCTTTTATGTCTTGTGTTGGAGTGGTGATGGTTGTTGGCTTTTGCGTATGATCAGGAAACATTATTCCAACGAGGAAGGGTGTTGCCCTAGATTGGCCTTGTGTGGGTTTTGATGCACCAGTAGGTCTATGATCTTTGCACTCACATGTGGAAACCATACTAAAGAAATAACATTTCTAAGATTGTGTTGGATATCTACTAGCTTTATCATTTTCATGTATGTTCACAGTACAAGCGACATTTTTTTGTTAATGTTGTGATGCTAAACCTTCTTGTGTTAGTGATGACATGTAGTGGAGGAAAGTATGAGAATATTGAGGATATGACAAAGGGTGAGAGGCATGAGGTGTTAATCCCATAGAAGATGTTGTAGGTTGATGATATTCAAAAGAGTGGTAGTAGTAATTTGATGTAGAGGAAGTAGAACTAGTTGAGAAAATAGGTTTTTGAACATAATATCCATATAGGTCTAGCTAGCAATAAGGGTAGTGTTGGTTTAATGATGGCCTTCTCCATGACTATGGATTTTTCCACTATGTTTAATAGTATTTTTGAGGCCAATAAGAAGTCCCACTAGGATAGTATGGTTGGTTGTAGAACTATCAATAATTATCTTGTAAGAAAGGTAATTTCCTAGGCATTTACTTGCGTATGAACTTGGGATTCAAAGTAAAATCCCAATATTCATGTAGATGTAACATGACTAAGCAATACCCATTTGGATGGTCATATAGGCAAATGTCACATCGATCATCATCTTTTATGGTCGATTCTATAGCCTCTTCATCTACAGCCATTTTTCCTTTTTGCCAATAAGTGTTCCTATCGATTTCCTGGTTCTATTTCCTCTTCTTGTTTTGATCACCTGATTCTTTTTGTGTTACTCTCTCCTCTATGGTTTTCACATAAGTTGTAACTTTGTTGTTCATCAACTCCCACATCTTATCTCTCCTTGCTTCAAGCTCATCGATAGACTTTTGTATTGACAAGGTTTATTGTGAAATCACCTCATCGAGAGTTGTCTCTTTTTCCTCATCATAGATATGGATCCTCTTCTTTTAAAGAGTTGGTTCCTAGTTATATTTCTCTACGTTCACTAGTTTACATAGCTCTCCTTCTTCTTTTGCCATCCACTCAATTAGCCTTTGTATCTGATGGGCTTTTAGTTCATATAACCAACCTTGGGTATAAATCCCAAGGGTCTCCCTCTTTTGATTACAAAGCCCATATATGATGTGGAAAAGTTATCCATTTTGAGAGAAAGCATGGCTGGGACATCTATGCAGTAGCAAATAGTATCTATCCAAGGCCATATCCAAGGGTTCATGATTTTCTTGCTTCCATCCTTGGATTTTTTTTTCAAGTTAGACACTCTTGCATAGGTTTGGTATTTTCTGTTGAAGAGTTCTAGCATTGTGGACCACCAGTGGATTGAATCTGGTTCCAATGATCTATACCCACTTTTGATTGAGTATCTTGAGCTCTGAAGTTGCCATTTTTGATAGCAGATGTCGTCGTGGTCATCTGCGGGTCCCAGGGAACTGTCCCTTATTAAGTTTGACTCTGCTTGAAGCTATTTGTAGAGCCCTCAAGCTTTAGTCATACTAGGGAGCGTCATGACTTAGCTTGATTCTTGTTAGAGAAGTACCAAGCTCAAAATTTTGTGGTGTTTCATGGGCCCCTCTTTGTTGACGCTTGGAGGAATCGACCCGAGAAGCGTCGACAAAGAAGTGCAAAACACCACAAGCAACTTAATAGAGACATTATCCTCTGCCACCTGGCTAGATGTCATTGTACCATGTTCGATAGTACATAGGATTGGGGAAATGAAATTTGTATTTGATAGGGAAATGGGAACCATAGGGATTGGTAACCAATCAAAGGCTTGTGCGTGGTGAAGAGGATGTCCGGGTATGTGTGCGGGTCATGCTTATCTTTGTAATAGCTATTGTCTAGCCATTTTTTAGCAGATTTTGGATCACAACATGATGTGTATATCCTTTGGCGGTACAAGACTCTTGCTTGGTGTTTAAGAGAACTTGTTGGCATAACCAAAGCCACGTGATGATGTGTTGCATTCTTTGGAGGAACAGGGCCCTTGTTTAGTGTTTAGGGGGAACCTGTTGGTGAAGAGCCAAAGCCATGCAACGGGATGTTACTTGATTGTTTTAGACATGAGCATTTTTTTTTTTGTCCGTCTTATGCATATGCTCAAATGCCATATTGTGGGTTGCAACCGCTTAAGAATGGCGTAGTATGCAATAGTATGTTTAATGTTTTGGGCTATACTGGGTGTATCCGGGATGTAGCTAAGTAGGAGATGTTGAGGGATAGATGGGACATGTAACGGAAGATGTACTAGTGAATGGCTTGATTAGTCTTGTCACATGTGTTGTGAACAACATCTCACCGTGCTGCTTATGACGAAGTGCATTCTTGTACGAACACCTCTAAGTGTCATCCTACAAACACAACTCCAAGAAGACAAGAAAACCATGAGTGAGTAAGCAAGCTTAGACTTAAATAGCTACTAATGAAACAAAGGCACCAGATGAGATTTTAGGCACTGTATATGAATAGCAGCAATGTTGTTAGGATGGGCTTATGGCGAGCGATGCATCGGCTCTGATGAAGTTGGGATGCAGCCACAGATCAAGGAACCAGAGATGAAATTGCCAGTTTATAGTCGTAGCTGACTATCATGGGTTAGTTTTATGTCATGACCCATTAAACATTTCCCGTTTAGCATCGTGGCAGACGGTACATTGCCAGTTTCTAGTCTTGGCGGACCGTGAAGAGGCAAGCCAGTTTACAGTCTTAGCAAACTCTGGTGAATGTGACTGTGGTAGATTACTGTCGTACCAGACGGGTGCTAATTGTGGACACCCTGTGGTATCAGTTTACCATCATGATTCCAGGATGAGCTATGGTATCAGTTTACTATCATGATTCCAGGACGAGCTGTGGTATCAGTTTACCATCGTGATGCCAGGACGAGCTATGGTATCAGTTTATCGTTCTGATGCTAGGATGAGCTATGGTATCAGTTTACCGTCGTGATACCAGGATGAGCTATGGTATCAGTTTACCGTCATGATGCCAAGACGAACGCATGCCTGAGTTCATGCTCAAACGTGAAACGGTTTTAAGAATAAGTGATTGGTTAGATTTGCAAGCTCTTTCCCTTCCATGTCAGCTAACTTGAATGCTCCATTGTCATACGCTTTGGTGACCAAGTAGGGCCCTTCCCAGTTGGCTGAGAATTTGTCCGAGTGTTCCTAAATGGCCTTGAGTACAAGGTCACCCTCCTTGATAGGGTGCTTATGAACATCGTGCCGATGGTGTTGTCGTTGTCATTTTTGGTACCATTCAATCTGATCGAGGGCACGTATACGTTCCTCCTCCACCAAGTCCAAGTCAACAATGCATAGATCATTGTTTTTCCCTTTGTCGAGGAGTCCAGAGAGTGTGATTTGTAAAGACGGTATCTGTAATTCCAAGGGTAAAACAACTTTTGAACCATAAACAAGACTATATGGCATTTTACCTGTGGAAGTCTGATGCGTAGTACGATAAGCCCACAGTGCGTATACCAGCTGCTCATGCCATCTTTTCTTACTTTGGGTAAGCATCCTTTTAAGTATTGTAATGATGGTTTTATTTGTGGCCTCTGCTTGCCCATTGCTCTGAGGGTAATAAGGGGATGAAAATGAGTGTTTGATCCCTAGGCTTTCACAGAAAGTTTTGGTTTCAGTATTGCTAAATTGTGGCCCATTATCAGTGATGATGGTCATGGGGATGCCAAAACGAGTCACAATGTTTTCAAGGATGAAGTTGCATATGTGTTTGGATGTGGTTTTTCTAAGGGGAACAGCTTCTACCCACTTCATGAAATACTCTGTCACGGCTATGATGAAGCTATGCCCTGCAGAAGATGAGGGTGTTATTGGTCTGATAAGGTCCAACCACCACTTTTGAAAGGGCCATGTGATTTGCGTTGTATGCAACTCATTTGGTGGGACATGAATCAGATCACTATGTCTTTGATAGATACTGCATGTTTTATCCTTGGAGAGACAGTCATACTCCATGTGTGGCCAATAATAGCCTAAGCGTCTTATTTTCATTGCCATTACTTTAGGTGCTATGTGTCCTCCGCATAGTCCGTCATGTACTTGCTCAACGATGGTTTGGGCATCAGCGCTACTAACACATGTTAGCAGTATGCCTTCGTAGGATCGATGACACAATGTGTCCCCTACAGGTGCATATTGCCGAGAACGCTTTCGTACCGCATCTTTTTGTGCATTTGTTAGATGTTGCGGTGTTTCACCATGTAGAAGGTACTCTTTTATGTCATCATACCATTCTATCGCATGTGTTGTACTAACAAATGCAATTGGTAATGTATTGAGAGTATCAGTTATGGGTTTAGCACAACTGATTATGGAGCTTGGCAACATATGGAACATGTCGGGCGATATGTTTAGCGCTAGCGTGGCTAGTGCGTCTGCAATGGTATTATCATTTCTGGAGACATGTTGCACGTCCATGTTTTCGAATTGCTTCATTAAGTGTTTGGCTAAGTCACAGTATGGTTGTAAATGTTGCGCTTTGCATGTATAAATGTCTGTGACTTGGTTTAAAACCAGTTGTGAGTCTCCCCTTACCACAAGTCGTGTGATGTCTGAAGCTAGTGCTGCCATGAGACCTCTAAGGAGACCTTCGTACTCTACTATGTTGTTGGTACAGTGAAAGTCGAATCGATAAGCAAAGGGTTGGATCTCCCCAGAGGGATAGGTGATGACGGTGGCAGCACTTCCCCTTCGAGAGGTGGATGCTCCATCAAAGTTCAAAATGGCATCGTAGTCATCGGGTACTATTTCTGTTGCACTCACATTTTCATCAGGGAACTCTGGCTTTATCGTTGCTTGATCGTGCGTTGGTGATGCAGTCATTTGATTCACTATGGCTTGACCCTTAACTAATGATTGCGCTATGTAGTGTAGGTCAAACTGAGCTATCATGGCTTTCCAACAGGCTATTCTACTTAACTCGTAAATGTTTCCTGTGATGGCTCTAAGCACATTATCCTTACAGATTATGTTGACTTGGTTATGGAAGAGGTAATGTCGCCATTTCTTTAAGGAAAAGGTAAGAGCTAAACATGATCTCTCCACCTCGTTATACATCTTCTCATGGGCTACTAATGCATGGCTTAAGTAATAGACAAGGACTTTGGTTCCATCATCTTGTTTCTGGCAAAGCATGGACGCAATTGACGAATCCGAAGTGGTAAGGTAGATGTAAAACTGTTTATCATTTTGAGGTGGATAAACTGTGGGTAGTTGAACAAGTGTTGTTTTAATATTGTCAAATGCTTCCTGGCATTGTGAAGTCCATTCAAAATGGACGTTCTTGCATAGCAAGTGGTTCATAGGTTTCAACTTGTCTGTTAGTTTTTCTATGAAACGCCTGATGAACTGTAATCTACCTTGTAGACCTCAGAGTTCGGTAAGGTTGCTAGGTGGTTTTAAGTTTGTTATGGCCTTAACTTTATCAGGGTCTACTCATATCCCTGCTTCTGAGGCTATGAATCCAAGCATTTTGCCTATTTTGACTCCGAAGACACATTTCTTTGGGTTAAGTCTCAACTCATATTTTAAACAATGCTTTAGTACCAAGTCAAGATCTTGTACATGCTGTTCTGATATCTTTGATTTAACCACGATATCATCCACATAGTCGTTGAGCGAGTGCAGCATGTAATCACTAAAAATAAATGTCATTACCTTTTGATATGTGGCCTCGGCGTTTTTGAGACCGAAGGACATCATTGTGTAACAAAAGGTACCCCACAGTGTCATAAAGGTAGTCTAGAACTGATGCTCTGGGTTAATGCATATCTGGTTATATCCTGAGAAGCCATCCATAAAAGATAGCAAGGTGTGCCCAGCGGTTGAGTCAACAAGTTGATCAATGTTAGGTAGGGGGAAATCATCTTTTATGGTTGCAACGTTGAGATCCCGGAAGTCAATGCATAGGCGAATGCTTCCGTTCTTTTTCGGGACAATGACCATGTTGGATACTCAATCAGCGTAGTCGACAGCCCGAATGAAACCTGCCTGATAAAGTTTGGTGATCTCATTGCAAACTGCCAATGCTACCTCAAGCTTAACCTTTCGTGCCTTTTGTTTTACTGGCCTTAATTTCGGATCAAGTATAATATTGTGTTGGACGATTCGAGGATCTAACCCGGGCATATTAGTGTAAGACCAAGCGAATGTTTTTATATTGTCTCGAAGCACATCTTCTATGTCTTTGGCCAGTTGAGGCTGCAATAGTGTACTCAATTTTAATATCTTAATTCACCATCAGGCATAACGATGGGGGTTTTAGTCAACGGGTCTTCAGTGATGCTATCAGCTTCTATGTCGAGGAACTTTGTCATACCTTTGTAGCTGTCTAGCGTTTGTTGTGTTGAGGCTATGACTGTGTTGTCCATTGATAGCCCTAAGTTGATGGAATTTATGTCGATTTCTTTTGTGATCTTTCCATATGGTCCATTGATGGTCAATGGTGTGGATAAATGCTGATAATCCATCCGGCTTGCTCCTGCCAATAAACAGAGGGAAGAGTGAGCTAGTAGGTGTTATTACGCGTCCCTTGACAACGTAAATCATGTGCACATGTACGGTGGTGGTTTATCGTCGTACCAGGATGCATGGTAGTTTAAGGCCTTACCGGGCCGCTTGTGGCAGTTTAAGGCCTTACCGGGCCAAATGTGGCAATTTAAGGCCTTATCGAGCCGCATGTGGCAGTTTAAGGCCTTACCGGGCCGCATGTGGCAATTTAAGGCCTTACCGGGCCACATGTGGTAGTTTAAGGCCTTACCAAGCTGAATGTGGCAGTTTAAGGCCTTACCGAGCCAAATGTGGCAGTTTAAGGTCTTACCAGGCCGCGTGTGGTAGTTTAAGGCCTTACCGGGCCGCATGTGCCAATTTAAGGCCTTACCGGGCCGGTTAACCGTGCGTTGATGCCGTCTAGTTGGTATATGAGTTGTATTGAAGAGTTTGCATCAAAATGTTCAGTGTGGGCGATCTAAGTTGATTTGCTAGGGGAAATGGTTTGCAGTAGCATTCGTCATCTTATTATTTTGTTTTGCATTTTCCCACATTTTGTACTTCGAATAATTTTGATTAAAATTAATAAAAAAAATGCAAGGTGGCAGTGGCAACGGCGGGGGTCAACGCGATGTTATATATAGCGTAAGGCTGTCAGTTGTTAGAGGCAGCGTGAACCTGAATCAAACCATAGCATGAGCGTAAACCTAAGTCGCAGTGTAAGCGTAAAGCACCAAACCTCAGCGTAAGCGTAGAAGCTTAAACCCCAACGTAATCGTGTCAGTTTCAGCATACAGGACGCCGAAATGAGCAAGGGCAAGGAGGTAGAGAGCCAAGGGAGGAAGGGGCCCGACTTGACTTTCACGGAGGAAAGTGAGGCCATGCTGCAGTGTTTGCCTAGGCCAAGGATTCCATCGTGGCCTGGATTGGCACGCAAGTAGGCTCTAATCTTACCTCAGTTAATTATTTTTATTTTTACTTGTTATCTAGCGTAGACAGTCTTGGCAGTGTACAGGGTCTGTACGCTAAGCGTAGACAGTTTTGGTAGTGTAAAGGGTCTGTACGCTCAGCGTAGATAGGCTTCGCAGCATGCAGGGTCTACACGCTGGGCGTAAATGATTTTGGCAACGTGCAAAGTCTGCACGCTGAGCATAAACAGTTTTTGCAACATATAGGATCTCCACGCTGGGCATAAATGGGCTTCGTAGCGTGCAGGGTCTACACGCTGGGCGTAAATGATTTTGATAGCGTGCAAAGTCTGCACGCTGAGCGTAAATATTTTTTGCAGTGTACAGGATCTGCACGCTAGGCGTAAATAGTTTTCGCAGCGTACAAGGTCTGCACATTGGGCGTAAATGGTTTTCATAGCATACAGGGTCTGCAAGCTAGGCGTAAATGGTTTTCGCAGCGTACAGGGTCTGTACGCTGGGAGTAAACAATTTTTAGAGCGTATACGCCGAGTGTAAATAGTTTTTTGATAGCGTATATGCCGAGTGTAAACAGTTTTTTGAGAACGTATACGCTGAGTGTAAACAGTTTTTTGACAACGTATACGCCAAGTGTAAACAATTTTTTGAGAGCATATACGCTGAGTGTAAACAATTTTTTGATTCTTTCAAAGTATTGGCCTTCAACGCAGAATTTCATTTCTCTATTTCATTTAGGTGTATAGCTGACTTATCATGGCATTCTGGTTATTTGCAGGGATCCTAAGCCTTTCCTCCTAGTGGTTGTGCTGGTTGGGGTACTGGCATGGTTCGGGCCCATTGATACCGATGAACCTACCCCTGATCTGACTATTGATAACAATGGGGTATGGTTCAGGGAAGGGGCCTATGAATTCCTTGCTTTCATCCTAAACAGATTCAAGGTAGTGATATGGTCACACCTAAGCGAACAAGTGGCGTGGAGCGTGCTCGAAGCGATGTTTCCAAGATCTTCAGATGACGTCATGGTTTTCATGGTGGACATTGACAAGGGACCTCTTGCGATAAAGGAAGGTCCCTCTGGAGGACCCAGATCTACTCGTCCACTATCGCGCGTGTGGGACTTATTGCCACGTGGGCCTCACTATCTTAATAACACATTGTTTCTGGTTGTGCATGCACACACATTATTTCAGAACCCTCCGGGCACAGTGTACATGGTAGAGAGGTAAGGTCATTTAGTTTGTCATTTTTATTTTTGTCATTTAGTGTATGCTCTTGTTGTGACGATCGTTCTTTTGCAGGCCCTAGGTTGATAAAGATGGGATATCCATTAATGATGACAAGCTTGCATTGGCTCATACCACTTTAGAGACCTTCATGGCAGGTCCCACCCTTCGTAGAGTTGTATTAGCTCAGACCAAGGGTGACATTGTTCATTTTCATAAACAGTATTCCAGGGCATTCGCACAATGCATGGCTCGTGGGTGGCTGCATGGAGATTGGTCACGCAATGGACCAGTTTTCCCTTGTGATGTTGACTTGGGTTCTAGCACCTCAAAGTCCACAACGGAAGGTAAGTGATGATATTTCCTAGATGCCTTAGTGTGTTTGTTGGGTTGCTGGTGGTCATACTGGTGTTATGGTTTTAAATTGTGTTTACAATTAATGTCCCCCCCCCCCCGAAGAAGACCCTGTTACGATAGGGTGAACTGAGAGTACCCTGTCGATGAAGTTTGGGGAGATCAGCAAGGCACAACGATGGTTGCGTACCAATGCCCCACCGTCTATTGTCCATTGTTTGGATAATGTCGGCCTCATGGAGTTATTTACAACCTCGAGCCCTGATGTCTCCATAGCTGAAATGATTGGAATTGTTGATTCGTTCAACAACTCTGTCACCTATTACAACACCCGTATTAAGGGTGTCAAGATAGTTTTCCATCTATCAGTTGAGTTCTTTTCAGACCTTTTCGGTGTACCGACAGATGGCATGAATGTGGTTTTGGACAGGGTGCAGAAAGAGCTCCATGTGGTGCATGAGCTAGAAGATTGGTTGGGCATTGTCAAGGGCTCCAAGGGATTCCCTATGCAGGGGAAGTCAAAGGTGGTGGAAGTTAATGAATTTTATCCCCTGTTTAGGGCACGGGTGTTTCCTAAATCCCTGTCCTAAGTGAAGAGTCTTGGGATGGAAGCTGTGCGTGTCATGCGAACCATTTTAGAACCGGGATGGTTATAATTGGGCCCAATTTTTGTTGTCGGGTTTCCATAGGGAGATAGTGCGATTGCGTTCAAATGTTGAGGCAAAGTTCCATTTTACATTCACATTCTTCGCAAGTTATCTACATTGTTTGGCCAAGTTTTTAGTGGTTCGTGCGGATAATAAATATGTTCTACGGGATCGTACTCAATTATCTCGCCCGTGGATTAACCTTTTGTTCGAGATAGCTGAGTCCCAAGATGCGCCTGAGGGGATTGATGAATCTATGTCCATCACAATAGAGGGGTCATCTGGTACTTCAATCCATACACGTGACATTGTGGGGTTGGAACCAAACAATGTGCCCTACACTACAAAGAGAGCTAAACGGGTCATCAAGGAGATCATCGGGAAAGCCAAATTGAAGATCCCAAAGCGCGAATGCCCTCAAGAGGTGGCCTCAACTATGGAAGAGCCAAGGGTGAAGCGAATATGATTTAAAATGCCTATTCGAGGTAAGTAAGCTTGGTGCACTTATTGTATTGTCATTTTCTTCTTATTCATTTTCTTTCGTTTTGACTACTTATATGAAACTAATGTCTTCAGACTTGACTCAGGAAGGGAGGAGACAGGAGCTAGAGACCATTATCGAGAAGGAGGAAGTTCCAACGGGCTTAATAATTGAGGAGGAAGAGGTCGGCAAAGATCAAGTGGAAGGGACGGAAGAGCTAGCGGAAGACACCACGGAGACAGAATTGATTAATGACCGGGATGGTGTTGATGAGATGTTCAATAGCTTCCTTAAGGGAAGATTGGACCTTGGTGACCCTCCAAACCGAGAAGGGACCAGAGAACATGGTATATTCCCTTTCGTTTTATTGCGTTGCTTTATGAATTATTGTTTCCATCACGTGATGTTTTAATTTTACGTTTTTATCGCTCCCAGAAGAAGATATTGAAACCAAGACGTTTCCCATGATGCGGTTGGAAGTGCCCATGAAACTGGCTCCCCCTGAAACAACTGTGGAGACTAATCCATCTCGTACTCGTGAACCATTTACTTGGACCGAGATGCCGAGTAAAATGGGTTTTGTGGCTAGTATCATCGATGAGGTGGTCGAATGTATTCAACAAGCCCACCCTGAAATAGGTACAAATGTCTCAAGCCTTTTGCAGCTTTCGAGTTTCACACCCCTTTTTTGTCATCTAATATTTAATGCCTATTCTTTTCGTGTGTGTAGGAGCCAAGCTGAAGTGGAATCCATCTGAGACCATTAGTATTGAAAGTTTCCCTGCACTACTGCCAGAAGTTGAACAGATAACAAGGCCATTCTATGATGAGGTGGCGGAAGGTCTTGTGCATAATGCCAAATCGCTTTGGACCTGTAGGTGTTCCATTGAACAATTATGGTTGCAAATCCAGGCAAAGGAGAAAGAGCTTTCCAAGTTATCAGTTGAACGTGATGATCTCAAGGCTTGGTATGAGTTTGGCTCGGCTAGACTAACGAGTGATCCTTCTTGGCGAACTTTCGAGATCACTTATACTAGATATTGGAACCTGCTCAATCGCCATGCGTCACTGACTTAAAAACTAGTAGAGCGTAAGGCCTAGGTAGATCTTCTGAACCTCAAGTGCCAGGATTGGAAGGCTTTCACTTCCAAGGTACGTAAGTGGGGTCAAGATGGGAAGAACCACAAGCGTCATTACAAGAAATCATTGAAGGAAGTATCCATAGAAAAACGTCAGCTTGAAATGTTCGTAGAGGGTCTGGGTCTACGTTCTGCGTTTGATACCTTTGCTAAGAATATAACTGTTGAGATGGAATCACCTACTAGGGTAATTATGACCGCTTCTGGGGAGGTCTCTGTGGGTGAATTCCCCTTGAAATGTCCTACATGGTCGGAGGTTGACAAGGGGAAAGCCTTAGCAAACGTCGACCTAGGCCTTGACGGGACTGACTGGGCTAGCATCTTAGAGGAGGAAATTCTCCATCAACTAGAATTCGGTTTAGGGGGGTCTCCTACGGTGAGAATTTTCTTGTTATCAAATTTTTTCATTGAGTAATGTTTGGGAGTTTCTCTTTTGTTCTTGTGTTGATTGTTTCTTTTTTGTGTTTTATAGGGTCGAGGAGACGACGATGTTCAAGAAGGTGGCCCCAGTGGAGTAGGGACCCATGATGCCGGCCGGTCTAAAGGGGATGACCCTCACGTCCCTGATGTTTAATTTTTTACTTTGAAATTATCCTGGCTCACATTTTTTGGTGAATCGTAAATTGAATGTTTTGAGTTGTATTGAACAGATGAATAGAATCAGTTAACTATTGCACTTGTCTAACTGTATATCACTACATGTATATATATATTTCTACATATTTTTTTGTTGTAGATTTTGAGTTTAAATGTAAACATGACACAGCAATGTAAAATGTTTTGGTTTGTTTTTTTAGTTTAAGTGTAATGCACAAAGTGGGAATGTAAGTAGGAATGTAATTATAAGCGAAGGATAATTGCAAAAATTGGTATTGACAACACGACAATGCAAGCGTAAATTTGAACCATGAACTAGAATTTGTGAGAAAAAAAAAGTGTAGGTAGATGGTCTAGTTTAAGGCCATTTCGGGCCACATGCACTAGTTTAAGGCCATTTCGGGCCATGCGTAAACAAGGAAAGTTTCAAGTGACACGGGTGGATTTCTTGGTAGACCAACCATTTCTAATCGTGGCTAGTTTTATGTTGGTGCCGACATGATAGTTTAACGTCATTCCAGACTTGAATGTCATTTATTGGTTTAGTAATTTTTTGATTTTTCTCATTTTAACGTTAGGAGTAGCGTTAACGGGTACAATTCTATATTCAGCATCTCCTTCGCTAATCACGTTGAATGGTAATTCAACCCAAGGGACATCTGATGGAATAGTTCCTACGTTGGTGCTTTCTAGCGCTTCTGCATGTATTGTGGTTTCGATGTCAGTTGTAGTTTCTAAGTGAGGCTGCATATGTACGATTTTAGGCACAAGTATTTCTGTGTTGGGTAAATTTTCCTTTGTGTCTAAGAGATTATCACCTACTGGTTGCGTACATCTTTGTTGTTCATCTATATCATCTTGTTTAGGCTCTTTGAGCTTAACCTCTGAGCCTTGGTCTATATCTATATACGATGAGATGGTAGGTGTAACAGCCTCCTCGTGTATAATGATTTCGCCACCTTTATAAGGCAGGTGAATCTCTTGGTGTATGGGGGAAGAGACTACTTTCAGTTGAGCTAACCACGGCCTTCCCAATATTAGGTTGAATCCTAGCATTTCATCGATGACCACAACGTCAGCAGATGTGGGGGATTGATCCCTTGCTATAAAATTCAAAGTCACGGTGCCTTTGACTATTACACGTGATCCACTGAACAACTTCAAACACATGGTGGCGGTTGGTCTAATTAGCTCTGTAAGCCTCAATTGTTCGACAATGGGATATGGCACTACGTTTGTAGCGGCTCCATCATCTACGTGCACTCTATGTATCTTAAATTGATTTATTCATATCATTATGAATATAGGCGCGGTCGTCACTTCTCCTATTTTCTCATCCACTTTGATGTTGTCATTGTGGAAACCTAATGGCTTAGGAGTTAATCCTTGAGGCAAATACATTACCGCATGAATTGAGGATTCGTTTGGAGGTAAGTCTTCACTCACTAGGATGGATGTCAACATGCGCACTAGAGCTTCGCGATGGGTTTGAGAGGTTAACACCATATCGTATAAGCTCAATGAGGTGTTTTTTTGTTTAAGCACCTACGTGACCTGTGTTAGAGCTGTTGCTAAATCTCTACTGTTGGGCGTATGTTTGTCAATAGTCATTTGGTCCATCGGGCCCAACAGTTTTATCTCATGCATAGTTGGTTTATCATTTTTATCCGTAGCTGTGGATTTAGACGTGTCATGCCTTCCAAATGATTCACCCTCATAGTGTGTGTCTGATTTATTAGTAGGCGGTGTCATGGGTATCGCATTTAGCAGGGTAGGTTTAGGAGGTCCTAAGGCTAGTTGTTGGCGTTCCTTCTCCAAGCATTCCCGTGTAAGCCTATCTACCAGGCGTTCTCATGTGTGGCGTGGGAGTACAGTTGGTTTCGAAACCTCAGGTTGCTTTGGAACTCGTACTATGTATAGAGTAGGGCAGGGTTGCGATTGGACAGTTGTATGCGATTGAGTGTCAGGCTGGCTAGGCATCTTGATGACATAGGAGATCGATTTATTCTGTGTATGCGAAGTGGAGGACTGGTAGTCACCAGGGCATTCAGGTGTCCTAACAACATATGGAGTTGGCCTAGCTGGAGGTTGTACCTCCGCAGTTGCAACCGTAGGTGATACTCAAACTACGTAGGGAGCAGGCCGAATAGGAGGTGTTTGTGTGTTTGCGATAGTAGTGGCAGGAGGTACGCGCACCACGTATGGTTTTCGCATGTTGGTGTGGTAGAAGTTGCTACGGCGGGGGGTATTCGGATGACATAAGGTTTCTATGGGGAGTATGATGGTTGAGGCACAAATGCTTGTATAGTGGGAGGAAGATGCACTACAAATGGTTTCTTAGGTATCTGCTGCTCATGATCGGAGTGTACAGTGTTAATGCGAAGTAGATGGTGTTAATTACATATGGTGCTTCTTTAGCATTTAGAGGATCTTTATATACACCCATGGCCTAGTTTTGTGGTCGGACCGGGTTGGCTTCATCAAAATTGATTTGACCTCCGTCGATCATCTATTGGATATCTTATTTTAGGGTGAAACAATAATCAGTTCTATGTCCATTACGTTGATGATAATCATAAAAACGGTCCATTCTAAAGCCTTTTGGCACTAGGGGCTCGTATGGCGTAGCCAGGCTTGGCTTCTGAACCAGTTGACAAAACCGATCATGCCTTTGGATCGCTGCAGGGGACAACTGTTTATGTTTCATCAGCCCAGCTTTCAAGAGTTGGTCAAATAGTTACGATGGCTTCATGGGCAATGGCGTATATTGAGAGGGGTCCTTCCTCTCGAAGTTTCTCGTACAACCCGGTATTGGGTTTTGTGATGCAGATGCTTCGGGTGCCATCGCAGGAGCAAGTTTAGCGTAATTAGCAGGGGCAACAGGCGGTTTGCTTTGTTGTCCCACATTCACTTGTTGTGTTTCTACTATTTCCGCTATAGTTGTTTTAACCTTTTCTTTATCTTTCTTACTATGTTGATTCTTAAAGGCTGAATATACAGGATCGTGGCTGTTTTGGGCTGCCTCCTCTATGTTCTTGATCTGTACAAATGCTTGACTCAGAGTGCATGCATTAAGATAATATAGTTTGGATTTGACAAAATCGTTGATAGCCCCTTTTAGGATGGTGAGGAGATACATCTCTGGGATCGGTTCGTGGAGCTCATTAAGAGCAGCACTCCACCGTTGGATGAATTTTTGGACAGGTTCAAGGGGTGCTTGCTTGACCTATATGAGGCTGTCAAGTGTTGCTTCAAGCTTCAAGTTATACTTGAACCTGGTGACAAATTAGTGTAACAAATCTTCTAGGGAAGATATTGAGTTTTGTGGCAGGGCCCGATACCAATCAAGTGCTCTCCCAACGAGGGACATGGGGAACACTAGCAGAATGGCATGTGGTCATGCCTGAAGTAGCATGCATTCTAGTCTAAACATTATGAGGTGAGCATTGGGGTCTATCTCCCCGTTGTATTTAGTCAACGTGGGTAAGGATACACCTTTGGGTAATGTTAGAGGTAGAATCAAAGAGCTGATAGGGTCATCGTGATAGAAGTTCACTACCTTCAGCTCTCTGTTGGGCACTGTTTTGAGGCGTTTGACCTCGTCAGTGAGCTCCTGCATTAGATTTTTGGCATCAGCCCAATCTTGGGCACTAGGTGAGATAGCAGGTTGGGGATGTTGTATAGTATACAGATTAGATTGTTGGATAGTGGGCTAGAAGGCAGAAAGTTATGTGGTTGGAGGCTGCACTTGGGGAGTATTTGTAGCAGGTGGTGCTAAGGGTGGCACGTTGTAGATAAGGGGTTGTTGTTGTTGTTGCGGTTGTACTTGAGGAATGTTAGCTGGTAAAACTGTATGAGGCAGTATGTTATAGTGAGGGGGTTGATGCATTTGAGCACCAATCGCTGTCCATTGCCCAGTCATGCTTTCTGTAGGAATCCCTTGAACTTGTTGGGTTACAGTTGTAAAGGATGCTCCTTGGGTTGGAATCCGCGGTATGTAATGAGCGAATGTAGAAGCCAGTATTACATGCGGCATCCCAATCACTCGGGGCAAGAAGGTTGCTCCTACATCATTTTGAGGAGGTTGAATTTGCGAGAATGGAAATACTGTTGCGACGGGGGGAATAGCAAGGGGAAGTGTGTTGAGTTGCGCATCAGTTACAGGAGGAATATGGATAAGCGTGGATGATTCTTGTTGAGGTATTTGTGCTTGGGTGATTTTAAATGGTTGGAGGGATGTGA
>MNCI01029667.1:272982-322272 GCA_015680685.1 Gnetum montanum
ATTTGCAACTCCTTCAGGTAGATCTCCACTCTATTATAGGCATCTATTCCATCAATAATTGGCTGCCACACTTCTCTTCCTTACTGGAGTTACTAGAGGGTTCATTTACTTTTCCCTTATCCATTTGAATATGCTTCTCATTCACTTCGTTCTGCAGGATAACCTGGTCTCTATAGTGATTCTTGATTCTTTCAAATTTAAGAGCCTCATTTTTCTAAGTGGTAATCTCAATGGCAGATTTCTTGCGTAAGGCTTAGACTTCCTCCATAAATAGATTATAATTATCCATAGCCAATTTCCTTAATTTTTATTTACCCTAGCAAGCTACTCCTACTATTTATGAATGAATTCTTGCATCTATTATTTTTGTGCATCAACATTATGCAGGTGATGATTTTCTACGATTAGTGATTTGTTTTCTTAGTGCATCTGAACCAAGTCTTTTTGAACCAAGTAGGTTCTTACTTCTGCTATGGACTGGTTGAAGATGATCGTCATTATTTCTTCCTCAGCTTATTTTAATCATCCTTAAAGCTATTGAAAAGCTTCATCTCTAGTTATTGTTGGGTTAAGGAGTGTAGGGTTAGCAAAATGGGTTAGCAACTTTTGTGATCAAGCATTGGTTTTGTACTTGAGCCATTTCAAGTTGCCCCTCCAAGATGATGCATTTACCCTTTGCTTCCAATAGCTCCAACTGGGTTATAATAATATTGTCTAGAAAGATATTTGAAATCGATTGCCTGGTTCCCACCAGTTGATCCAATAGCTCTTTGTGTTGGAATGCACTCAATCTTTCACTAACCATGCCTATGAACATCTACACATATTGAAATGCAAATACATCTAGTACAAACGCCACAGGTGCATTCAGTGCTTCAGCAATTTGGTTAGCAACTACTTCAACAGTAGTTCCTTGTCCTTGGTGCTACATCACCAACATAGTTGCCCCCTCACCTTCCTCCAAGCACATCAAAAAAGAGGCAGCATTCCTAGAGATTTCTAGGAATAAATGGTGTTGAGATAGAGACACCATCACTTCTCAAGCATTGGGATTTGATCTGGTGGGCAACTACGTTTGTTGAGTAGAGAATATCAGTCCACCTCTTTCCATCTAGCTAATTGTTAGAGCCAACTTATTAAGGTGACTCATCGCAAGTTGACATATAGATGGGTCTCCACCACTCATTCCTACACACTACTTCTACTCACGTAAGAGCTATTCTCAAATTTCACACAAGCGTTTAATGGCTACGCAGGCCTCCAGTGTTGTTTCTTGAGTAGGCAATGTAGGTGGCAGCTACTGCTTCCCTTCTTTAAACATGATAGGTATCTTGTCCTTCATCATTTTAGACCATGAGGCTATAGGAGAATGCCTAATCTTGTCATTTGCATAGTGGATGATCCCTGTCCTTTTTCAAAGTTTTCAAATGAGGCACAGGAAAGGCATGGTTTTCCTTCCATGTTCATTTGCTTTGAAACACTACTTAATCTCTAAATAGATCAATTATGGAAGGTTCACTGATGCATGCTTGGGTGGAAAAGGTAGTTAGCTTGCTAGGCCTCACTGTCAGATTAATGTGATAGACCACTATGTTGAAGTATACGTGTTTTTTCGATGTGAGTGAACTAAATTCCTTATAGTCAACCCTGTAACATCATTGGGTCCACTTCTTTTTGGCCTCAGGGTTAGCTTGCATAGATAGGTCTACCAATTGTATCCTAGAATCACACAACCCAAGAACTTGCGTGATAACTTTAGCTGAGTAGGACACCTGAATGTCCTTGATCTTCACTATGGAGCTTACCCTTTTATTGCTCCAAAAGAGGTACGGCTCTCTCATGTACCACTTCCCACTAGAAGTGATGATTGGCCACATGGGAGAGATTTACAATTGTGTTTTTACTCCTACTGGAGCATGCTCTAAAAATGGCCTAAAGTTCAGTTTCTAGATAAGTGAATGTTGGATATCATAGGGAGTGATGGTATCAAGGTAGGCTTGTGTTAGTGTGATGATCCCATGCTGCTATTGTTCTATTGCAATTTCTTCTTTGAGAA
The DNA here is from genome assembly GCA_015680685.1 of Gnetum montanum. Lineage (NCBI taxonomy): Eukaryota > Viridiplantae > Streptophyta > Gnetopsida > Gnetales > Gnetaceae > Gnetum > Gnetum montanum. The sequence continues at coordinate 275,039 of MNCI01029667.1, forward strand.
TCTATTTAATAGATTCCACTTTGGGCTTCTCTCAAAGAGGTCCTATTACATGGGTTTCTTCTACTGTAGTTTGGGCATGTTCTTGTTGGCCCCTTCTAGTCCTAGGTCATTTCTTTCTTAGTTGTGATGGTCCTCCCTCCTACGATCATTTCGATCTTGGCACCATCTATAATCACAACATAACCACAAGTTAGCAATTGTTGTCTAACATGAAACAATTGGGATACCTTATCTCCTTGGGATAGTTACACTTGGCTAAGTTGTGATTATGACAATTTAATCAGTTTTAATTATTATTTTATTTATTTTTTAATGCTAATAAGTCATTCTGAAGGATGTTGGGAAGGTTAACTCTTAAAACTTAATGGTTTCATATTGTTGTATTCATTAATCCTTTGGGGAAGTTAGAAAAAATTTTTTAAAAATCATCGAAAACCTTAGGTTTGCAGCCTCCATGATTAAGAGCTTACCTCTGATAGCTGCAAGATCAAAGAACGGAGTAATTTGGACAAATGGTTGAAAAGTTATGGGCTCTAGAAGGTTTTGGACTCTAAAAAAATGGTAAATAATCCCCTCTTGTTATGAAGCAAATGATAAAAAATTGCAAAGTATGTTGTGGCATATATAGAGTTTTTGGCTTGCGTCAACTAGGCGTAGTCGACGAGGTCAGCTGCATTAACTAGGCCTAGTCAATGTAGCTATTGACTATCATTGACTTTGCTAAAATGTTGAAAATATATGGATTTTTTGAGTGAAATTGAAGTCAAATGGAAGCCCAAAAAGTCATGAACATGATGAAAATAGTAGAAGAAGGTGTTGGAGCTCAAAAAATTAGAAAATTGAGAAAATGGTTTGAAGAATGAACTTAATGAGAGTTTAAGGAGCACAGAGCAAGATACACAATGGAATATGTGAAAGATAGGATTGTAGTAATATCTAAGGTAAGGGACTTAACTATCCAAAATAAGGCATATGCAAGTGGGTCCTCCCCATAGCAGGCACATGCCCTTTTTGCCCTTGCATAACCTCAACTAAGAAGTCCATGAGCCCCAAAATCAATAAATGATCATGAAAAGTTAAGGACCAACCCAAAAGAATATATCCAAGAATTCCAACACATCAAAATAAGACATTGAGCATAACATACAAATTAGCAGTGAGGTGAATTATGGTAGCATAGATGGATGACTGAGAAGATGGGATGGAATCTTGAATTCAGGTCATAATAAGTCCCTTGTGAAGTGTGTATTTAAAATGACCTACAAAGATCCATCCTTTGTCCAAACCAAAATCAACCTCTTTCAATGACTTTGCATCACCAGTCCAAGACCAATCCACCTCCTCAAGATATAAGAGTGCTCCAACAAATCATTCCATAAAGAGAAGAAAAAAGAAGTAGGAAGTGAGAGAGGGCCTTAGTTAGAGGGGACCTTCAGGCATGAGTAACATGTCTTTCTAGTCCCATAACCAAAACTTGTAGCCCATTTATTTGTCTAAGGGTGTGCTTTGAATTCCTATCATTTTTTTGTTTTTTTTTCCTATTTTTTTTCTTTTTGGATGGAAACCACACCATGAAAAGACTTTATTTGACTTCCTATAGTGGTTGACATAAGAATGCTAACTAGTCTATGAAAACACTCGAGCACCGAAGTAAGTAGAAGAGCACATAGAGTATTGAGTCCCCTTGAAGCCACACCTTGTACAAACCTTTGAATCCTTCCCAATTCTAGAAACTACCAAGGTCACAAATTTATTAAAAGTTTCTTTAATGAAAGGAACCTCAAACTTCCAAAATAAGGAAAACCATAGAGTTTGTGAATGTGTGGATGTCATGGACTCACTGCTTGTTCCATGAAAAATAAACCATGTCATAGTCATCACACATCATAATTCAAAAATAGAAACTAGACATTAATGATCACAACATCAAGCACAAACCATCATTAGTAAACAGCAACAATGGCACTGTGTCCTATGGTAATAAAGCACTTTTATTAGCAAAAATAATGAAAATTCACACATAAAAAATAAAGTAAAGTATAGAATATAAGAAAGTATAAAATAATTAAAAAAGGTAAAACATACTAACAATGTTGTAAAACAAAAAATTAAGAAAACCAATAGAATGCAAAACCCAAAGAAAAAGGTAAAAATCAATAAAGTATAAAACAAAAATGTGTAAAATAAAAAGTAAAAAACCAAGGATCCATGTGTGTGGTTAGCATGGGTGGCCATCTTTTCCATGACTATGTTGGAAGGAGGAGATCTAAAAAATTGAACATGGTTGTCCATCCATTGAGGTGGTAGTTGCACTGGCTTATTTTGGCTCTAGGAAAGGTATCACTTGTTGGATGTTAACCAACTGCTTTCTATGTGGGCTCTCAAGTTTGTAGATTAACATGGCCCTAGAGGAAAAGGTTTGATTAATTATATAAGGTCCCTCCCACAACGTTTGAAATTTTTTCTTCTAGGGTACATGTGTGGGGTTCTCGTAGAGAACCTTATCTCCCAGTTCAAATTTCACTTTCCGTATTTTAAGGTCATGACATTACTTGTTGAATGCCTTATGCACTTCATTCAAAGATAGGGCTAATTGATTGTTATCTAGCACATTTAGGTTGATCAATCTTTCTATTTGTGCTAGACTCAGGTTAAGGTCCAGATCATAGGCTGTTGAGAGTGTACAAACTTCAGGTTGAATTGAGAACATTGGAAGTTTTTCATACACTAGCTCATAAGGAGAGTAGCTAATAGGAAGTTTCCATATTGAGCAATAGGCCCAAAGGACTTCATTGAGTTTTGTGCTCCAATCTCTTCTATATTTGCTTATGGTCCTTGTTAGGATCTTTATGATCTCCCTATTAGTTACCTCTTCTTGACCATTGGCTTGAGGGTGATAGGTTGTTGTTAATTTATGTTCGACCCCCAAGAATTGCATAAGTTTTCAAAAGGTGGCACCTGTAAACTGAGTTCCATTGTTAGAAATTAGTGCATGTGACACCCGAAACCTCACAACATTTTGTTGTACAAATCTAGTAGTACTGGATGATGTACAATTGGTAACAGCTACTACTTCTACCCATTTGGTGCAATAGTCAACTACTATGATGATACATGCCTTTCCATTGGACATGGATGTGATGGGACCCATGAAGTCAATGTCCCATACATCAAAGGGATCTAGTGGTTGAATCCACTATTGAGGATCCTTCATTCGATCAATCATCCCCTCATCTATTTGACAACATTCACAAGATTGGACAAACTAGTGGGAATTCCTAAAGATTCTAGGCCAATAGTATCTTACCATTAAGATTTTTATGGTCATGCACCTCCCTACATAGTGGCCTCCACAAAGGCCTTCATGATCATCCTAGAGAACACATAGTTGATCTGCATCAAGGACACACCAATGAACAAGGCCATTGATGCACACCTTATAAAGGTGTCCGTTGATTTCCATGAAGTACTTTGCCTGATGAAGAAATGGTTGTTTCTTCCTAAAGTCTAGACCTTGTGGCATCTCCTAAGTGAGAAAGTAAGTGAGAATGTTGTTGTACCATTTTATTTCTATGGGTACTTAGTCATTTATTTCTCCTATAAAGAGAAGTTTATTTGGAAACTAATTAGAGAGCAGGCTCTTCTCCTCTTTGTTATCCCATCTTAACCGAGAGAGATGGTCAACGATCACATTCTCAAATCCTTTTGGATCCACCATCATTAGATCGAATTCCTGTAAGATCACAAGCCACTGTATGATACGTGGGCTCACTATTAACATGTTCATTAGGAAGCAGATGGCACTATGGTCTATGTGCATAAATACTTTATAACCAAGCACATAGTACCTAAACTTTTCAAGAGCATACACCACTGTCATTAATTCTTTCTCCATTATGGTGTAATTCAACTATGCACCCACAATGCTTTGGCTTGTATAGTGGATGTAATATGGACATTTTTTATCATCCAACTAAGTAAGCATGGCTTCCAAGGCATAATTAGATGCATCAATCAATATGTGAAATGGTCTAGACTAGTTTGGTACCCATAGATTTGGATTTTCTACGAGTTTTTCCTTCAAATCTTGAAATGCCTATTCACACTCCTTAGTCCAAATGAATGGAGTATCTTTCTTTGTAAGCTCAACCAATGACTTTGAGATCTTAGAGAAATTCTCTATGAATTGTTGGTAGTAGCCAATGTGTCCAAGGAATGATTGGACATCTTTAACTATCTCTAGTTAGCATGTAATTCCTCAAATGATCCTTATCTTTTCTAGGTCTACCTCAACCCTTGCCTAAGTAATTCTGTGCCCCAGTACTATGCCCTCCCAGACCATTAGATGGCTTTTTTATTGAGCCTAAGGTTTGTTTTAACACATCTTTTCAAAACCTACTCAAGGCAATCCAGGGCTTACTCAAATGTAGCCCCATAGGTAGAGGAGTCATCCATAAAGAATTCTACCCTGCTACAAATCTACTATTGGAAAATACTAAGGAACAGGCATTGAAATGTTGCAGAGGCATTACACAAACCAAATGGCATCTTATAATATGCAAAAATCCCCTAGGAACTCATGAATGTTATCTTGGCCCAATCTTCTAGTGCAATTTGGATCTAGTTATAGCCACTATAACCATCCAAGAAGCTCTAATAACAATACCTAGAGATAGTATCCAACACTTGGTCAACAAATGGCAATGGAAAATGATCTCTAAATGTTTCCATATTCAGTAGCCTAAACTCAATGCAAACTAGCCACTTACCACCTTTCTTTGGCACAATTATGAGTGAGCTAACCCACTTACTATTTGCAATGGGATATATGAACCTTGCCTTGAGGATTTATTCTATTTCCTCCTTGATGGTCTGCTTCAATTTGGGGTTCAACCACCTCTATGGCTACCTTCTTGGCTTCATGGCCAAGTTGGTGTAAATACAATGTTGGCATATCCTTGGATCAATTCCCATCAGCTTAGGATATGACTAAGCAAAGGTTGTTAGCCATTTGTTGACAACCTACAACAACTTGTCTTCTTGTTTAGGAGTAAGATTTGCATTGATTATGACCAACTTGCTATTGTTTAAAAATGTGTATTCCATGCTGGCTAGTAAGGTTTTTAACTCTAGGGGCTCTTACTTGAAATTATCATGGATTTCCAACTCTTCCTAACATGTATCATCATCTTCATCATCGGAGAGTTAGTGATGAACTTGCTCAAGTTCATCCATGCCTTTGACATAGACACATGTTAGGCTCTCAATTGATTTCATGCATAATGTGTTACTATCAAAGTCAGATGTCAGCCATTGGGTGCCCTCCTATTTTGTGACTACTAGACACAAACACCTTTGGATCTCTGTTTCATGTGCACACTGATTGCATACTTTAAGGAATGTACTTTTGATGGACCAACTTTTCTGCACACTATATGCAATGCATGAAACACAATTCTTCTCTAAGTATCCAAATTCATTTTTCTTAGAGATTTCTAAGGAGAGGTCCCTTATGCCCATTCGTGCATCAACCGTGCTTAACCATGCCCTTCCCATAATGATGGGAAAGTCACCTTTAAAATTTTCAACCTTGATCACCAAGAAATCAATAGGATAAGATCACCCACTAACTGTGGTCATAATATCCTCTACTAACCCCAAAGGGACAGTGATTGACTGGTCTACCAATTCCAAATAGATGTTGCTCTTCTTAAGAGGTGGTAAGTTTCAAGCTTTGTACATGTCATGGGAGCTAAGATTAACGCTAGAATCAAAATCAAGAAGGGCCTTGCATGGCTCATATCTAGTGATCTACAAGTAAATAAGATGACTTCATGGGTTAGATCTTTTAATGGAAAGGTTGTCAGCCTTAATCCAATCGAAAATAGCATGAGTTAGCATCACAGTGCAAATCTGAGGCAGCATTTGGTTTGAAGGGTACTCGAATGTGTTTGATGTAGAGGATGAGGGTGTTGGAGATACAGGGTAACCAAACGCATTAGGTTGTAAGGGTTTAGGAGGACTGTTGGGTTAAAAAAATGGTCATTTCCTAGATCGATTGTCCAAACCACTTGGCTAGAAGGTTGGTTGTGCATGTACATCCCTTGTAGCATTTCATTATTATAGCTATGAGGGAATTTTGCCCTGCATGGATGGAGCAAGAGGTAACTAGGTAGAGGGAAAAGGAATATGTGTAGATGGATGTGAAGGGTGGTATGGATATGGGTGCTCCCCATGAGTAGATGATACTCTGGAGGGTAATAGTGATGCTGGAATGAGGTGTGGCTTGTAGAGCTTCATGGAGAAACGGGTTACTAAACATAGTACCTATATGGATCGCATTGTCCATAAGGATACTATTGTCTTAGCAGTGGCATTCCCCACGATTATGGTTAGTGCCACTATTGGTATTGCTCATATGGTTGTGGTGGAGCTCCACTTGGATAATAATCTTGTTGTTGCTAGTGGAACTACCTTGGATTGCCTTGAGGATAAGGTAATCGTCTAGGTGCTTGCCTACATGCTAGTTAGGGATTCAGTGCATACATCATAGACTTTTGTAAGTGTGACACTATAGGACAACATCCCTTTGGATGTTCATATTAACAAATGTCACAACAAGTATCACCATCAGAGTCTATCTTCCCAACTTGTTCTACTGTAGTAGCTTTACCCTTACCTCTCTGGTAGGCACGTTCAACTTCTTTCTGCCTCTTGCAATCACAATCACTATTTTGCTCTTTGGATGCTTCAGCAATCTTCATAGCAGTTTGGAATTTTTCATCCAAAGAGTCCCATAATTTATCAACCTTAGCCAAAATATCTGAAACAAATTTTTGGATGGACAAGGTTTTTCTATTTACCACCTTGTCAAGTGGTGCATCCTCCTTTTTACAAAATTGGACCTCCCTTTTTCTAATGGAAGGATCCCTATCATACTCTTCTACACTTTCCCTTTTTTGCAACTCACCTTCTTCTTTATGACTTGCTCTATAAGCCTTTGGATTTGATGAGCTCTTAATTCAAATAGTCTCCCTTAGGCATAAACCCCAAGAGCTCTTATGGTTTCTACTCTAAGCCCATCTATGATATGGCGGAGTTGTTCCCTATGAGAATAACCATGGCCAAGGCATCAATGTAAGAGAGAGTAATATCTACCCATGGCAGCATCCAAGGGTTCATGTGTTCCCTGTTTCTAGCCTTGGATTTTCCTTCTTAGATTGGACACTCTGGAGTACATTTAGTATTTTTTAGTGAATAACTCAAACATTTTACTCCATTGGAAAATAGATTCTGGCTCCAGGGACCGGTACCAGCTTTCTGCTTCCTTCTAGGAAAGAGCTTGAGTTTTTGCCAATCATTTTCAATGTTCTGCAAGGCATAGGCACCATGCAAAGCTTGTAAATGTGTCTATGATTCAGAGTTATATCCCCCCTCAAATCTTGGGATATTGTTCATGTCTAAGCACTTGATCCGACTATCTTTCACATGCCTAGTTGGGATCCTTACTACCTCTACAATGTTAAGCATGCTTCAAGTTGCCAACAAAGGTTCATCATCATTATGATGTTGATAGCACTAATGATGGTTTCTACCACCCCTACATTCTTGGTGGCCTCCATGGTCATTATTGTCTCATTGATTACCTTCATCATGATTATTTATATGATAGCTTCATTGGAATTAGCAGATGAAGAGGAATGTTCAAAATCGAATGAAAAGGATGAAGAGGAAGGTGGACCACCACCACCACCATGGTGTCCATCACCACCTCTTCACTTATTAAAAATACCATCCTTAGATCCCTTTCCATCATGATGTTTGCCTGAGTCCCTACCTTGACTATCACTTTTTCCTAAACTTGCTTTATTAATAGTGGATCGCAAGTTTAGGGCCACACCCTCATCACCAATAACAAGGGATGGAGAATATTCATGTTGAGAACCCTCAAAGTGAGGAACCTCATTGTTAGTTTGATTTATTAAGAACAAGGGATTGGTGAAGTGTTTCCACTTCGCAAACTCATGGTGCTTCTCTTGATGTCGATCTCTCTTACATTGTGTTTTGGTGGGATGGTAGTCCCGAGTGTCATAACCATGCACAACATATTCTTCTTGAAGATCTGGGATGCCTAACTTTTTAAGAGTTTTAAATAGCATCCCGAGCACAGATCAATCAAGGGGCATTACAATGTTGCCCTCCATGTCATGCCATCACAACTACTCAATCCTAGTGTAGGATAAAGATGAAGTCCAATACATACTCATTGGAATAAGTATTACCACTTTGCACTCTTGTGGGACCAACGGTTTAACATCTTTACACATGTGAGAAGAAGAAGACATTTTGCAACAAACAAAATAATCATTGTGCTTTTGTAATTGTATAATTAAGAATGATGTTGACCTTGAGGTTTGTCCAATGATATTAACAATATTTACTAATCCTAGATAGCACATGTTTCAACAAACAGAGTCACCAGCAATGGCACCAATGATGAGTAGCAAGGTAACCCTATTCCCAACAATATGAATCATAAAGCGTTCACATGTGATCCAGTCAAATTTTGTGGACTTTATAGTTTCCAGTGCACTAGTCTTCTAGAAAGTGAACCTTTCCCTAAGGTCATTCGTTGTCTTCCCAATTACACTTGTGAAACTCAAGGGTATGGTTTAAGTGTAATTGAGGCACGTGATTTTTGTCATTTTGTATTTTATGGTTTCGGTGCTTGAAATAAACAAGATGGATAAAGTAATTTAATACCTACTTTTAATCTAATAATATAACTACTATTCAATTAGTCCTAACATAAGTATCTGATCCCATTTACTGTACACATCCTGAACACGTATAACATTGCTAGGTTACCAAGCGTTAAGCACTGCTAGGATTACTAAACATCATACGCAAGCTCGAAGTAGTCATACTTATGTGTACACTTACCTGCTACTTAGCTTATCTTGCTTAATTACTTAATTATCTTAATTACTAAAAAAATATGAAATAAATAGTGAAAAATATTAAATGCATGAATGAAACATTTAAACTATCCAAAATGTTGCAAGGTCTATCAAGAAGTTTGTCTTTATTTTCACACACACTATCATGCTCAAGTACAACAATGCTCGAATAAAGATCCGTACACTCAATGACCCCTGCTACGGGCACTCAAGAAAATATTCAAACTCTCAAATGGAAAAAACTGCAAGAGCTTTACTACACTATGACTAACCAATGCCATAAATGCAACTGGTGAGCAGATATTTATAAGTAAGAATAGATCCTACATCAACAGGGCCTAGTTGATGCATGAAATGATGCATCAATGAGGCCTAGTCAACAGGGCCTTGTTGATGCAGCCAACCACAACTCATCAAAAAGTAAGGTCTAAACTAACCTACGAGTAATGAGTGTCCATTCCCAGCTTGTTGTACACATCCTTAACCCGTGTATCCACAACTAGGATTACTAAGCACTACGCTACTAGGCGAACCAAGCAATAACACTGCTAGGATTACCAAGCGAATACGTGTTTATGCTTGAAACCGGTTGCGCTCATTCCACCAATTCATTAACGTGCATGGAAATGTAAATATTAACTAAGTACATGGAATATAAATTGCAGTAAAAGTAAATTTAATCTAAGTCAAAGTGGTGCAATGAATAAGAATCAATCTCGATCTTATTATCGTTCATGGAATGTGTCTAGGTACATTGCCACTTGAATAAGACACCATACAACTGACTCAAATCCACACTACGGGCACTCACTAACTATTCTCTAAGACTATAGAAAAAAACTGCAAGAGTTTGACTACTCTATTAACAAAAGAATTAAACTACTACGGATCATGTGTCCAAGTGTTGTATTTATAAGTAGGCACACATCCTGCAATATTGGATATCCAATAACATAGCATGTGATTCGATATCGGGGCTCCAATATCGAGGATCTCATATCGAGGCCTAAGCAAAATACAATTCATCATTAGTACATGAATAATCATTAGTAATGGTTATATTACTTTCTTAAGGCTTATATTGTGATGTTGCATTATGTTGAAAGCTATTTTTTGTTTCTATTGGAGTCTTTTATATTTCTTTTCTTCTTCAATAGACTCTGCTAATTGTGAATTTTGTAGTAGTTGAATTATAAAGAAGATTTCAGGAGGTATGTTTAGCTAATTAAAAGTAATATTTATCTAGTTCCAAGTATAATTTCTATCAATATCTTTTCTACCCAACATTTCTTCTTCTATGTTTGGTATCATTGAAGAGTTGTTGACAATTGCTGATAGAATTTTATAATCATATTCAAATATTTCCAATTAGTTTTGATATTGTTCATCATCTTCTTCTTCATTTTCATTTTGATCTAGTTCATAAATTTCATTTTCAATATCATTGATGAAAAGGCTTTGTTTGTTCTAGTCTATGACATTATGGTAGTTGTAATAAGATTGCAATATTTCATCATCTTCTTTTTCAAACTATTCCTTTGTTTTCTTGAATGGGTAGTATAATAATAATTGTGTCCAATAATAATTAGTTCACCTTTGTTCATTTGGAGTTGACACTGATTATAATATTGGAAAAATCTTAATGATTTTTTTCTTTAGTCTTTTCTTCTACTTTGTATAACCTCCTTGTTTGATTTTGTTGTAAAATTTTGTTACAAGTTTCCTTTTGTATATACATTTTCATTACTACTTAATGACTTTCTACATTGTCTTCAAATTACTCTTTTTTTTTTCTCTAAATTTTCTTATAAATAGTGCTTAAGACATTTACTATAATTATTGGCCTACTTTCTTCATTAGAGGAAATTAATATAACATGTTGCATGTTCCATTGGTCCTATGTCTCTTTCTATTATGGAGTCCATCAATAATCATTTGTATGTTAATGATGTTGCCTCTTCAGAAGCATTTCTCAATAGCTCTTGGATGATCTCTCTAATTTTAGAGCATATTTTGCAATGTACTTGATCAGTGCATGCTTTCCTAACACTAGTAGAAAATCTATGTTAGCCCTCTATATTTGTAGAATGAGTCTATTATGCACATTTAACCTGTTATCATTTCTTCTTGGTTCATATTTTGATTCATCATCTTCATCTTTACATAAAGCAGATTGTTGTAGTTGCAATGGTTGTACCTAGAAATGATGTTATCCTAGTTTTTTTATTTCAAATGGTGGTAATATTATCAAAAAAAAATATTCACAACTATGACATACCTACATGAATATTGGCCTTTCTGAATTGAAACAAATACAAAAAACTATGCACGATATTAAGAGGCTTCAAATTATAATTACTACAATCTATGTTTGCATGGAGTATGAAGCTTCATTATTAACCTTTTTTATGATAACCTTTTTTAACCCTTTATATCACGAGTAAGGGAAAGCGTTTTTATGATAACCTTTTTTTAACCCTTTATATCACGAGTAAGGGAAAGCGTTGATTCAAAAAGATGTAAAAAATAATGAATATCTTCTTTCTCGCAAAACCTCATGAACTTGCATTTGCAGAAATTTCATAACCGTTTTCGATAGAACATTCTCGTACGATTTCATTGATAAGCTTGCAACAGTAATATACTAAAACTTTCACCAAAAATGTACTTGGCATTCGGCAGAGCCATGACAAGCAATAACAGGAAAAATAATAACTCGAAAATTCATCCTCTGCTTTGTTCTCCTGCAGCTCCCAAAATCCCGAGCAACAGGTATACGCCAGTACAAGCAATCTCCAAAATCTTAACTGAAATTCCACAACAGGGCACTGGAACTCCTCCATCGTTTCTTGTCTTCACGAAATGAAATTTTCTATGCCCTGGTAAGAACAGCAGGGGAGGCGGAATCGTCGCCGGATAATTTGGGGCGAATATGGAAAGTGATGGCATTGTTGTCAGTAGGTCCTCTGGTGACATGCAGCTCGTGATTTGCAACACAGAAAACCTCTACGGACGTCTTCATTCTGATCCTGATCCTGCTAGGGCCAGCATCCTTGTCCACGTCCAGCCTTATCTCATTCCATGTATCGTTGTTCGCCGACGACATTCCGTATTCCTGGATTCTGCCGCTGCGCCAAATTTCTCTGCTCGAACTCGCTTTCCCCAAGGTTTCATGCTCCGATTCGGTTGGAGCTACCATTATCTGTGTCTGCGTCGCCTCCGCTTCTCTGGATTCCATGTCGTTTCCGACTTTTACTTGCAGCTTTTCTTCATACCCTGCACGTACAGACAGATTTTAGCGTCTCTTTCAGGGAATTTATGTTATTTTCGCACTTTGCCACTTTGTTACTTGAAATGCCTTCTATATCAGTGTTTAAATAATCAGGAAATATGTTAGATCAGCATGTTTCAAGAATCAAGCGGAGTTATATTTAAAAGTTCCAAAAATGGTACTTAAATTTATTGATAAATTAGGCCGACTTGATTCAACTTGATCAGCAAAATTTCTAATGAGGTGACTAATCATTGAATCGGTGATCTATCAGAGTTAAAAAACTATGTTATATACCGACGGATTTAGAACTGCTTTCTTAAAAAGAGAGTGAAGATTGTTCGTGTCGATCTTTTCCCTTGCCTATAATCGCTGACGATTCTCTCTTCTCAGCGTCATTGATAAACGTATATTTTTTAGTTACAGGTTGCGACCTGCTTTCAAATTCTACATTCTCACCTTCATGAATCGTTAAATCCTTGTTGCTGACGAACTTTGAACTTCTGGTAGACGATGTCGAAGAGGATGAAGATGATTGCTCATGCAAATTTGCTGCAGGTTCGATCCTGAAGGAACGGATTGGGAGCACTTGCTCGGAAGATGAAGAAGTCGAAGGTGCTACATGGGAGTCCAGTTGCAAGAGATCGAGCTTGAACGAGTGAATTGGACGAATCTCCTCTGAAGTTGCTGATGAAGACGAGGAAGACGAGTCCGGCTGCTTGATATCAAGCTTGAACGAATGAACTGGAAGAATATGCTCTGAAGTTGCTGATGCAGACGGCTCCGGTTGCTTGACATCAAACTTGAGCGAACGAACTGGAAGTATATGCTCCGAGGATGACGAAGAAGATGAAGAATCTGAAAAAGAGAGAGATTCTACGACATCAAGCCTTACCGAACGATCTGGCGGCAAGTCCTTCTCCGAAGATGAACTCGAAAGATAATAGCGAGGTTTCGTCGTCTCATCCATGTCATTAACCTTCCATGAATGTACGGAATGAAGAATCTGTGGAAAGAATGAACCGGAGGAATCAAGAGAGTCAGGAATGCGAGATTTTCTAAATGAAGACCACACAATAGGCGCTTCAATCGTTACAGGAATCTCTTCACGTTTCTGCTCAATAGATGGCGGCCATTCATCCTCAGCTATAGCCTTTTCAGAGAACGAGGACGAACCAGTCTCGTACGAAGACGAAGTCCAAGAACTCGAAGAAAGCGGCACGTATTTGTATTTGTGGATTTCGGGGCCGTACCCTTCAATCTCATTCTCCTCGTTGCGTGGACAATCGCTGGGACTTTCTATGCTCCAAGGTCGAAAATCTTTGGATTGCTGGTCCGAAACCGATGATGATGATTCATCATCATCCGCGAACAAACTCCGCCGAAACTTCTTCATCAAACGATCCTCCTCGTTTCCATCACCTTCACGAAGATCAACTCTACTCTGCATCTCATAAGCCTCATGTTGCTGCAGCAAATACGGAAGATCGGATTCAGAGAAAGAAGTAACTCTAACGGCCACTTTTCCCTTGTCGAAACTCTCAGAGCGAAGAGATTCAAAGGACTGGCATCGGCGAACACGAAACGGAGGGAGATTTATCAACGAAGCCGACGGTGATATGGATGACGACGAGGACGATGAAGATTCAATTTCCATCTCTGTTTCTTTCTCGTCTCCATTTTCCACAATTTCTTGCGCAACATTCCGAGATCGTGGCCTTAAACATTCGATTTCCATGGTTTTTATTCCCTTGTCTTCACTTTTCAGAATCTCTTCCGCAAAATCCCTCGATCGATGCTTCAAACATTGAATTTCCGCAGCACTTTCCCTCTTGTCTTCACTTTTCAGAATTTCTTCCGCAAAATCCAGAGACGGTGGCTCGCTTATCTTCTTGAATGCGTTGCACCGCTGGAGAGCTGCTTGGTCTGCCACGCCAGAAGAAGAAGCGGCAGTGGTGGCGGCTCCATTGTCATGGAAACCAGAGTCATTCTCATTGGCTACGCGCACTCCCAGGATTCTCAGCAATTCTGAACTTGCCTCGGACAAGTACGGGCGTTTGTCTTTTCTTTCTGCAACGGATTTGGATTCGCGCTTCGTTGCTCCAGGGATTATGCAGAAGCACAAGCAACTGAAATAGGGCGTCTTCTTGCTGCATTTCATCTTCATTGATTCTGAAATCACAGAGATTTTTTTCTTTTTTTGGGTAAAGAATTGGGTTCGATTCGGGATTCTTCTGATTCCAGATCGTGCCCGCCTTTGTGTTTGTTCTGAATTGAAGCAGAATGGCTGCCTGTTACAGAGCCGGAGCCATTTGTGAGGGGCTCACGTATTAGTCTTGGAAAGCAACCATATTAAAAAGCAAGCAAACACACAGGCAGGCACCCACCCACCCCTGCAATTGCGACGCTTCTTGGCCACCATTCCGTTCGGTACGTCGTTTCAAACTGTTTTTATGGTACCAAATTCACAATTTTTACCTTCATCCTGACAATTCTGGGCTCTACCAAACCATTAATTTTTCAACGGATTTGTTTATATTTTACAGTTTCAGGGTGGCGTTGTCAGTTTAGTGATTAGTTATGCCCTGGTTTTTTTTTTCCCAAACCGTAGCTGCTCCGAAAAACGATTGTCAAAACTGTCTCTTGCAGACGTAACGACTTCCCCGCACGGTTTGTAATTTGTATACAGGTTAGGGACAATTAAATTAATTAAGCACTTCATTTTGCTGATAAAATTTGTTTCTGTAATTATATCTTAGGGTTTCAGGTGGCTTTGCAGACGGCAATTTTTTCCTAGAGCAATCCAAAATACAGCAAGTTAACTATTTGTTTTCAAAAAAAATCCAAAATTCCAGAATTTTTTATATTGAGGGCCAGATTTGTTTAAAACCGTCTACGGTAGACGTAACGAGTTCGTACCTTCTTACCCAAGTTAGCGACCATTAAAGTATTTAAACACTTTCTTTTCCCACGGGTTTATCTACATTTTAGGCTATCAATGTGGCAGGCCAGCCTTGCCATTTTTAAAAATTTTCCAAAATACAACAGTTTAGCAATTTTTGTAAGAATTTCAAAAGCTGTTTTCTGAAGGGCCAGCCTTGTTTATATTGAATATTTAAAACTTTCCTTTTGATGGGGACATTGCAAAATAGCAATTTTTTAAAAATCCAAAAAATACATTTCAGCGTTTTAAAAATCCAAAAAAAAACACATTTTATGTTTAAAAAATCCAAAATAAAGCTAAAAATTCCAGAATTGAGTTTTTTTCCCAAATATGTAGCTGATTTTCAGGGCCCATCCGGGTTCGAACCGGAGACCTCTTGATCTGCAGTCAAATGCTCTACCACTGAGCTATAGGCCCATTTGTGTGCATTTTGTGATTTTTCCGATTAAAAGAATGTCACTAGAAATGAAAAAAGCTTGGCTTTACATGTCTCTTTTCGATTCTATGGTTTAGTACAATGCTAATGTAAACATAAAGGTTTCAAAACCTCATTGCTGTGAACATAAATTCTTTTCCATAACACTTTTAAGAATTTTACACGAATGTTTTGATATCTACTTCATGACCTATTAAGTAGCCTTTTTGGTTTGCTTTGGTGGCCTTTGGGCCAATTTTCCTGAACCAGGAGATACTTCTTTACGCTTCCCTTGATTTTCAGGAGGGTTGCTCTTCATCTGCTTTATGGAGTTCAGCAAAGAGTCACCACCATTTTGTTGCCCAGACGCAGCTTTGGCAAAGGGGTTGCTGGGTTTGTGAGAGCCTGGCCGACTCTGAATATCTGAAGTTTGGCTCTTTTCTTTTGCAGTCTCTGGTGGGGAAGTTTTAGCCTGTGATTTCCTCTCTGGGTTTTCTGCCATTCTTGAATCCGGCCGTGTTTCATGAACAGACACCACATTCTCCGAATTTATATTTGAAGATGGAACAGAAGACTTCTTTAAAGGAACACTATCAGAGTTCACATGTGTGGAAGGAAAAGAAGATTTGTGGTTGGTGTTTGTCTTTGCTAGCGCTGCATGACTGATCGGCAGCTCGGCTGAATCCATTCTATTTTCCACTTTTGACATGGAGCTTATAGATGCCAAAACCTCCATGTCATCTTGAAGCATTTTCTCCTGCAAATATTTAAAGTTGAAACAAACTCATGAATCAACAATGAAGCGGAAGATCGAAGTCTTACGTGACCCAGGAGTAGCCGATTTATGACAAGAACTTGTATATTTTCAGCCAGATCAGATTTACCAAGAATATGCAGCACAATATCAGCTAAACATTTTCTAAGGGAAAGCATTTATTATTGTGCTAACACACCTCAAGAATTGCATTCAAACGCTCTGCTAGTATTGGGAGTTTAGTCGTACTGGCTAGCTTTATGGCAGCTCGCAAAGAACTGTTAAATGATAGCATGTTTGCTAGCTCTATTGCTCTGACCAATTTGTCACCTGAAGCACAAAACAGTAAAAAATTTTAGATGCACTAGAGCAGTCACAGCTTTAAACTGTCTGCATTTGGATTCTAATAAAGAAGACACCAACCTTTACAGCAATTTGCAATAAGACGCAGAAGGTATCCGTCCAATGAACCTTCCATTTTTTCAATACTGCCCTCATCAGCACTGCAGTCTTCACCAGCTGCCACCGAGTCCTCAACCTTCTTCTGTAGCTGCAGAGTTTCATTTGATTTAAAAACATACCATCCATTACTCAGTAAGATTTGATTTTTAATAATTGGTGACGTAAGTCGCAGCAGTTCAAGCCGTAATTTTTAAGATTTCATCCATGGACACCAGAATTATGGCATTATATCAGTCTTTCGTTACCTGGGACAGAAGTAAGCTTCCCTTAATATATTCGCTTTCCAGATCATCTGGTCCGACGTCAGAGCGTGCTAGTGGCAATTTCAGGTCAAGAACAGTCAGTATGGGTTTTGGAGCAACCTGAATCAACCGAAAATATAAATTAGCAAATCGATTTTGAACCTTAAATTTCAGTAGTTACAAGGTTTTCCATGTACCTGTGGATAGGTTTCTGGCGATTTGCAGACCACACAGAATGCCTGAGTGTTGTTCAAGCCCACCATCCAATAATTCTCAGTTTCTGATTTCTTCTCCCCCAAAGTATGGGCACTAAAGCAGAAATATCTTGAGATTAGATACCTTGGTATTAGTCGAATTTGAGTTCTTTTTAATGAATACCACCGTCATCACAACTAATTACTAAAATACCTTAAAAGTGGAACCCAGCAACCACCGTATTCATTTGTGAAAATTCTGAGAGTACCCTGCACACCTTGGCAATTGGCATCTTGAAATGGAACTTTGCAAACGTAATTGGCACAGTAAACAAATCAAAGAGAATCAGGTGAAAAACAGAAAATGGGATCCATACCTCTGAGTCATATGTGCTCAATAGCCCTTCTTCACTGAATCCCATCCAGGAGAGATGTGAATGAGGACTCAAGGGGAGCCGACCAGATAGAGTGCGAGATGTCTTGCTGATGTTGAATACGGCAAAGGAAAGAACCTGAAACTCATTTAATAGTTTAGAGCATGCGAATTGGGTATACGTTGCAGTCTGCAATATATTAAACCAATTATGCGTTCGCCTGTCATGGGTATTGTTGAAAAGCTTACTTGTTCTCCGGATGGAAGAGGGGTTGAAGAATGCCACGCAACGAAAAGGAGATCTTCATGCCCTGCTGCAGCAACCACCGGCCCATCCAACGAAAAGACCAGCCTCTGCAGTCATCAAAACTTGTTTGAATCAGTGGCAGTTTTTGACCCTTCATGGTAGCTTCTTGATTCTACTTAACCACAAAATAAATTTGCTGCTGCAACAGATATTCATGCAGATGATGGAACAAGTCAAAAGGAAGTTCAAAAATTAAATAATAAAAAAGCCTCCTCTGTTCCTATTTTCCTTAAGCTCCGATGCCGCATCTTTCATGCAAAAGAATGTTGTAAACTGATGTTCTGGACATTTCACGTGACGGTACTTACAGTTTAGCATTTGTAGCATAATGAGTCAAAAAGACAAAACAATGAACATTTAACCGTACATACATTTCAGTGTTTGCAGCATAAATAGTCAGAAAGACACAAGATGACGAACTTCTTTTGTTTGTTGAAAGAATTGTTTGAATACAGCACAAATTTTAATCTCTTATTATGTTACTGTTTTATCAGAAATCCTGTTTCAATAAGCTACTTTAAAACCCTCAGCTTGCATCACCAGCATAGAATTATTGATAAAACTGAATTACATATAAACTTTGTATTTTCAATGTTAGGTGCACAATAATTAAAGGAAACTCTTAACTTGCAAAAAGTACAGCTGTCATAAACATCGAAACAGAGGCATTTTACCCATAAACGCCATTGTTCTCTCCTGCTAGTTAAGGTGCACGAGTGCAACAAGAACACGACTTATGATTCTACTGTCCTGTTTTTAGACAAATTCTTTCAGTTTCAGTGTAACACACTAAGATTGAACATCATTTGATTCGTAGGGTGAAAATTACAAGCATCAACCAAAACGCTACACGTAATAAAGGATAATATAGTAGAAGGATGCAAACTACAGAGAGCGCAGGGGATTTTATATGAATGTACCAAAACGTTCAAAGAATAAATGCTGTTCTTAAAAGATGAATTGTACCAACAAAACATATAGTTTTAGATTACTTAATTATATAACTGCATCACCGGTAAACCTCTGCTCACTTTCTACCTTACAATCCAAATAAGCTATATATGCACAGTTAGCCCATTTTTTAATTTCTTTTTGGAATAATCTGGGGATATTCACTGAAGGTCGGTTGTCTGATACCTTCTGAACGAAAATTGTTGATATTGCGTTGGCAAAAGTGAAATTTGAGCCCCAAACCAGCTTAGGGAAGCGCAGAATATTTGGCATCGAGGGCATATCAATTGTATTTTTGAAAAAGGGAAAACTAGATCAAACCAAAAAGAAGCAAATCAGGTACATCATTGAATGGAAAAAATAGTTGTAAAAACAACTGCAGACCTGTAAGCCGCCTTCTGAGAAGGTCCGTAGGAAATTTAGACTTGTCAAAGCTGCAACCCAACCTGAACCAAGAGCAACAGCTCTTACTTCCTCACCAAGGGGAAAGCGCATGGACCACTGTTAAGGAAAAAAACCAAATAGTTTAATAATCTAATAACGACTATGCTCAGTTCCATGAGAAAGAAAATCTACAAACCTCACTGTTATTAGCCCAGCTACTGAATGGCTTGTACATAAGAACGCTTGGATTGTTCTCACCCTTTTGAGGGCTGGCAAAAACAACACCTGTTTCATTAAGAGAAGCCATGGTGAACCCAAAATAGTCCCTCATGGTTGGAATGCGGGCTCCACTACTTGTGTCATGAAATTCAACCTGAAACAACAACAATAAGTAAGAATTGCTGCTCACATATTTGGAAAGATAACCAGAAGAAGAACACAGGCTAAACTAGCATGTATTCTTAGATTCTTTGAATGAAAACGCTTTTCTGAATACTGGAATGAAGAAAAAAAAGAACAAACTAATCCAGATTAAAAACAGGGAAAAACCAAAGAATCAAAGGCAAAATTTACCTCAACATGAGAAGATCCTTCGTTCTCAAAAGTGATAGCACACCCAACGAGATTGTAGGTAAGAAAGCTCCTCTTCCCCTGCTGACGAGGAGTGGATCCAGGTTGAAAAGGCTCCTGCATTATTGCATATTTGTGTTTGAGCACATTCCTGGACATCACCTGTTTCTGATTATCCTCCTTGGCATTGGCATTGCTTTCTGCCTTATCAGACACTGCCCTTCCTGTCTTATTATTCCTATGATGTCTGCTCATCCTCCTGGGCATCTTGCACATCTCATCCTCACTGCTCTCACCCAAACCATCCAAGCTTCCCTGAGCACTTGCAGCACCTTCCTCCGTTTCATCCTGCAAACCCTGCTCCTCCTCCCTATACTTCCCCATAAAAACCCCCTCATCTTCATCCTCAATCCCAGATCCAAATCCCACCACTGCTCCTTCACTGGGAGAAACCATATGATCAGGAACAGGATTTTCCCAAACCCCAACCCTGCCCATCACATCAATCACAGCCAGAGCATTCTCAGTGGGCTTCCATGAAAGAGACCAAATAGGGCTCTCAAATTTCTGCCTCCCAAGATCCTGCCTCTTGGCAAATTCCCAGATCAGAACCTCCCCATCAGACCCACAAGTAGCAATATATTTCCCATTGGGAGACCATGAAATCCCCAGAACCGTATCACAGTGGCCTCCCTTAAGACCACAAACTTTCTCAGCAGAATCTCTATCATACATAACAACATCGCCTTTTCTTCCTGGAACAGCCAGCATTTCCCCATCAGGGCTCCATCCCAGAGCATTCAGCAGACCCACATCGGATTCTCTACCAGGAGCAACTTTCTTCAGCTTATGCACAGCTTTTCCGGTGGCCAATTCCCAGAAAATCACAGTCCCCTCAGAATCCAGGGAAGCCAGAAACTCATTCTTGGTATCAAAATCCAAGCTGATTACAGAGGTATCATGGGACTTAAGAAGCCTAGCAATGGAATTATCTATCGTACTGATAAGCTTGATTCCATCATCGTCCCCAGCTGCTGCCAGAACCTGTCCTGGGCGATTGAAAGCCAGGGATCTGATGGGCAAGCTGAATCTGGTGACATTGCTCTGAAATTCCCCTTCCGGGTAAGAATACAGTTTCACGCAGTGATCCACAGAAGCGGAGGCCAGAGATTTCAGGTGGGGATTCAGAGCAATTGCTGTTACAGGGCTTTTATGGTGGCACAGGGATATGGGATTTTCTGTGGAATTGAGCGGGTACGAGTGGATCAGGATTTTGGGTTCTGCTGCAGCTGTGATGAGTTTCTTGGCGTGCCAGTCCCACAAAACACAGGCCCATGATTCTTCTGCGTCTGAGTCGCAGCTGTGAGATTGCTTCAGAGGAATGCGCGAGGACTTCATTTTTCCTGAAACTCTGTGGCGACGGAGTTGGATCGCAAAGAGCCTGTTACTGCTGCTTGTATTTTGAAAATTCGTGGAGTTCAAGTGCTCATCTTTAGGTTTCAAAATGGCGGAAGCGCGCGGTTTCGATAATTTGCCGCGCAGTTGGGATTCGCTTTCGCGGTATTTTGAATTTGAATGTTTGTTTGCCTCCAAATTTTTGTGGGCCTCGGAAACAACCGTAATGGACGGTTGCTTTTCTTATGTGTGGAGCGTACTTTCCTCAAATCTTAGAGGATGAAGGAAAGGAAACTTATGGCTGTACAAAGGATTCTCGATTTCTCGTTAATTAAACGTTTGATTGGACTTTGATCCAAGTTTCTAGTAGGTTGGTGACTCTTAAGCATTGCAATTAAACATGGATGCCCATGCGTTTGTAACCAAGGATTTTTAGGGTAAATTAAGTTTAAAATTTTTAAATTAATTTCAATGATTTGGTGATTTTGGTGATTCAAGTAATTTGGTGGATCTTGGATCTAATTTGGGCTTCAAGCATTTTAGTGATTTGGGGTTCAGCATTTTGTATGTCAATGCCAAGAAAGCAACATATTCCATTTCAAGTAGTTTAAGGAAGTATAAGAAGTAGGGTTTGAGAGGAATGCAATAACATGGTTACAACTTTGAACTCCATGGCATCTAGAATTGAGCAATTGGAATCCATGGTTGAAGTCGTGGTCAAAAAAATACAAACCATTCCAACCACTATAGAGTTGAAATTTTCATTATCAAATGTTGAATCAACTCAAGTTTAGATAGATATGGATACTCTACACTCAAAGTTGGATTCTCTTGAGTTAAAAATAACAACTGCTCATTGAGGCTTAGAAGCAATTACTAAGAAAATGCATGAAGACAAAGAAAATTGTGACAAAATTCAGAATCTTCAAATTTTGGGAATTCTTGAAAAATAAGGTGAGGATCTTTTGCAAGTCATGCCAAATTTCTTTACAAAACAAATGCACATTTCTTCTACCTTGATAATTAGTGCAAATAGACTTGGTCCTAAGGGGGATAAACCTTAACAAATTATTGTTAAGTTTGCTCATTGGCATGGAAGAGATAAGGTTTGGAATAATAAAAGTATATTGAAAGGACATAACATTTGGATTAATGAAGACCTTACCAAATAAAAAAAATGTATGCAAAAAATCAAGAAGAATGACAAAAGTTAAATAAGCTCATGTTGAAGGCAAATTTGCTTACTTGAATTGTAAATATGTTGCAATCATCAAAGAGAGGGCAAATTTCCCAAAATAGGTATTTTCGTCTATCACATGTGGTTTCCTTAATATTTAAGGCTCATTGGTTAATAAAGTTGTTGCTTTAGGAACTAGTCATTTCTTTAGTGATTTTTATCTATTTATTTTTACTAAAACTTGGGAAGAAATTTCTTCAATTGTATACATTCCTAGCTTTCATATCATTTCTGTTAGAAATAAGTATTCTAATATGAAGGATAGACTTTTTAGTGGTATTGCTTATTTAATTAAAAAGTATAGATATCATTCTATTAAAGTTGATGATACTAACCAATATTTATGGGTTCAAGTTCAAAGCATTTTAAAGGTTCTTTATATTATTTTTTGTTATTTTATTCCAAAGGATTCTTCTATCTATAATTCTACTAATCTTTCATAAGAGCATTATTTTCAGTACCTAGGTCAAGATGTTGTAGAATTCTCCAAGCTTGGTAAAGTTTTTTTTGTGGTGATTTTAATCCTTATGTTGGACAAAGTCAAATTCAAAGGCTTGTTTGAAATTCTCAATTAAACTTTAGTGAAGAGCTCTATTTAGTTCATAACAAATCATTTGCTAAGCATAGTACAAATTAGAGGGGTGATGAGCGGTGAGGTACCCTTACGTCCAACCATACAAATCATAGGTGTTCACATGTGATCTAGTCGAATTTCGTAGACTTTAATTACCAAGTACGATAGAGCTAAACGGTGAGTTCGTGTTGTCCATTCGTTATCTTCCCAGTCTCACTTGTGAAATGCAAGTGTATGGTTAAGTGTGACTGAGTCATAAGAATTTTATCATTTTATGTTTTATTAGTTTGATCGCTGATGAGTCACGATATTGGACCCCTAATATCGGATCCCCGATATTGGACCCTCAATATCAAAGATGCCGAAGCGATATCAGACATGCGATGTCAGAACCTGTCTCGTTGCCTATAAATAAGAGACAGGGGGCACTTGGTTTTGCATTAGTTTTTAGTCCCTTAGCCGAACTCTTGTAGTTTTTTCTTTCCAGACTTAGAATTATTTCTGAGTGCCCACAATAGGAGTCATAAAGTGAACGGATCTTTATTCGAGCATTGTGTACCTAAGCACACAGTGTGTCCAAAAATAAAGATGAACTCTGTGATAAATCTTGCAACATTCAGAATAGCTTAATTATTTCATTTAAATGTTATTTACTGTTATTTTCTACTCTCATTAGTTAATTAATTTTATTTTTATTAAATTGTTAATTACCAACGATTAGCACACTCAATACAACCACTTCGAGCATACGTGGAACACTTGGTAACCCAATAATGACCAACGTTTGGTAATCCCAGTAGTGTTACATTGGTTCAGGATGTGTCTGGCAAGTGGGAACGGATGCTGGTGTTAGGACCAGTTAGACCCTAGTTGATTAGTTAAATCAAATTAGTTACTCAATTATTTCATTTCTCCTTTTTAAGCACCAAGAACATAGAACATAAAAAGCATAAAAATCATATACCTCAAGTTTACTTAACCATACAATTGTTCCTTACAAGTAATCTTGGGAAGACAACGATCGCATAACCCATCCTTGTTTTGTGTAAGCACGTAAGCACTTAATTCTTGGAGTTCAACCGAATCGTGCGTGAATGCTCGTATTCATATGGTTGGGCATAGGGGTACCTTGCCGTTCATCATTGGCACTATTGCCAGAGATTTTGTTGTGTGTGCGGTGATTAGAACTTAGGAAATCTTTCCATTGTTGGAACAAACCCTTAGGGTTAGTTATCCTCCAATCATCGAAAAAGAGTATTGCACACTGAATAATCAATCATGTCTCCTTTTTCTTATGAGAGTGCTTCACCGCCTAAGTCCAACACAATGAACAATTGGAGATAGAGTACACATGATGATCCGCCAATGCCCTAATAGTTTCGCATGGCATACACTCATCCTGATGAGTATATACCAAACTTTATCTTTATCCTCCACCAAGATGAACAACCGTGTTGACGTGATTTAGAAGGTAACATAGTGTTACCTCCTGATCACTCAGTCTTGAGCATGCTTCTTCATGCTCTCACATGAATTGGTATGCAACACTTACAGGCAGAGTATGTTGTGCATGATCACGACTTGAGAGAGTATCGACCCATAGAGGCACAACACCAAAGGGACCTACAACAGGAGAGACATTACAAATTTATGAAGGGAAAGTGGCCTCAAGATGTCCTGTATGTCCTAAGTAAAAACGAGGATGGTGAACCTTCCTTGGGAGGTTTTCCACAAAATGATGTTCCTCTCATTGACTTCGGTCAAGGGGTTGTGTATCAGAATCTTCACTCAACTATTCATAACCCAGGTTCTGATACCAACAAACACAAAGGGTTCGAAAAAGGGACATGAACACATGACAACGATGGAAATTCTGATCGTAACCACAACCAAGGTCGCGACCATCAAAGATAAAGTGATAGGAGCTGTCATGGTGCCAGTCCTCCTTCCTCTTCACCTTCATCATCTCTTTCCCCCTCTCCTTCGGGATTTGAATGTGGTCACAAAGGGAAAGACCATGAGGACAATGATAAGCGAAACAGAGATCATAGACAAAACAATCAAGAAAGGGGATGAGGGCATTCCAAAGAGACACATCACAAAAGAAGGGAGAGTAGGGAATAGCATAGGCATCATAAACGCCGTAGACAATACGATCACGATGAACCCCTACTCACCACCTGAAGTATGTTAGATATAACAAAGGTCGTTAGGATTCCAACAAGGCACCAAAAGGACAATAGGATTAAAAGACTAGACATGAACAACATCCCATGATTTGAAGGGGGATACGATGCTGATCCTCAAAACCATCTACAAGCATTTCATGATGCATGTACCTTGCAAAATATAGAAAACAAGTGGCAAAAACTAAAGTTGTTTCCATAGACACTGATCAAGGAAGCAGAAAGTTGGTATCGGTCCTTAAAACCAGAATCCATTTGTTGATGGAGTACCATGTTAGAGCTATTCAATGATAAGTATCAAACATACTCTCGAGTGTCCAACCTACGTAAGCAAATTTGAGGATGGAAACAAGGAGGACACGAACCCTTGGATGCTACCATGGGCCGATATTATGCATTATTACATCGTTGCCCTAGCCATGGTTACTCACAAAGGGAACAACTACACCATCTCATAGATGGGCTTAGGTACAAAATGCAAAGAACCCTTGGGACTTATGCCCAAGGAAGGCTATCTAAGCTTAGAGCCCATCACATACAAAGATTGTTAGAGCAAGTTGCCAAGGAGGAACGGGAGTTAAGGAAAAGAAAAATTGCAAAAGAATACAACAAAGATCCTTCCCTCCAAAAGAAGGAAGTTAGATTTTGCGAAGATGAAGAAGATTCACCACTTGAAGACTTTGCCCATTCAAAAATTTGCATCAGAAGTATCGACAAAGGTAGATCAAATGTGGAACTCCCTAGATGATAAATTTCAAACCGTTCTAAAAATAGTAGAGGAGTTTAGAGAGCAAAGTAGTGACTAAGAGAGAAGGAAAAAGAAAGAAGCTAAGTATGCATGTAACAAGGGTAAGAGCAAAGTTTTTGTCATTGAAGAGGTTGTGGATTTAGACACAAACAATGATGGCAGGTGTGAGATATGCCAATATGACCATCCTAAAAGATGTTGCCTAGTAGTGTCACATATGTAAGAGTCTGGGGTGCATGCACTAAACCCACAATTAAATAGACAACAAACACCCTAAAGGTTATCTTATCCTCAAGGTAACCCAAGTTAGTTCCACCAACCCTTAACATATTATCCAAGTGGAGCTCCACCATAACCAAATAAACAGTATCAACAATGGCAACACCCATAATGATGGGAAATGCCACTATCACATTGACAATACCCTTACCATCAACCTAACCCATACGGGTACTACGTTCAACAATCAATCTCTTCATGTGACTCCACTAGTCACGTCACTCCTCAGCCTTACTACCAAACCCATGAGTACTATAGAACTCCTTCTCCTAAGAGTGATGTTTCACAAAAGTACTATCCTTCTCATCCGACTACACCTCTTCCACCCTTAGCTCCATTACCACCTGCTCCAACTATGCAGGGTGAGCTTCCTGCCCAGCCATAGCAATGTAATGCTACAAGGGCTGTCAACTCTCAACCTACTATTGGTTTGGATAACTGATCAAAGAAAAGACCTTTCTTTAGAACCAACAATCCAACCAAGCCCTTACCATCATAAGCGGCTTGTTATCCAAACACCTCATCATCATTTGAATCTTTAGAGCTTCCTTCGAACCAAAAACTGCACTCAACGCATATTGTCATGTTGAGTCATGCCATCATCGATTGGATTAAGGCTAGCCATCTTCCTAGGAAATTTTTTGATCTTGGAAGTCCTCTTATATACTTGCAAATCATTGAGAATGAGCCTTACAAAGCTCTTTTGAATTTAGGTTCTAGTGTTAACTTAATGTCTCAAGAAATGTACAAAGCTTGGAACCTTCCTCCACTAAAAAAGAGTAACATTCATTTAGAGTTGGCCAACCAGTCCATCACTACCCCATTAGGACTAATGAAGGACATTGTCATCACTATTTTTGGGTGGTCGTATCTAGCCAATTTCCCTGTGATCCAAGTCAACAATTGTAAGGGGGATTTCCTAATCATAATATGAAGAGCATGGCTGAGTACGATTGATGCGTGCCTAGGAATACATGATCTTTCCCTAGAAATATCAAAAGAAAATATGTTTGGAAAGATTAAGAAGAAGAAAGTTCCATGCATCGCATACAGTGACACAGGGTGTAACTACATGCAGAAGTGCTGGTTTATATAATGCTTAACATTGCCTGCATGCAACCAGTGTGCACAAATGATTGACATACAATGATGCCTATATGCAGTAGCCACAAGACAAGAAGGCACCCAGTGGTTGACAATTGACCAAGAGAGCAATTCAACTATATGCATGGAACCAACTGAGAGCTTGACTGGTGCCTATATTGATAGCATATATGCATTAGAGCAAGTCCATTGCCAACTTCCAAGTACCGACACTAAAAATATCAACTAGGGGAAGTTGGAAATCCCTAACGAGTTTAAGCAAGAGCCCCTTGAGTTAAAACCCTTGCCCACCAATATGGAGTACACATTTCTCAAGAATGGAAAACCAATAATCATTAACACTAAGCTTGCTCCTCAACAAAAATAAAGACTACTAAAGATGGTAAACAAATGGTCGAAAGCCTTTGCTTAGTCATATCCCAAATTAACTGGAATAGATCCTATGATATGCCAACATAGAATTTACATTGACCCCTCTATGAAGCCTCGATGAAAATCGCAAAGATGACTAAACCCAAAGCTTAAGCAAGTAGTTAAAGAAGAAATTGAACAACTTCTAAAAGCTGGGTTCAATCTACCCCATTGTTGATAGTGAATGGGTTAGTCCATTAGTCATTGTGCCTAAAAAGGGAGGTAAATGAAGGGTGTGTATAGACTTTAGGTTGTTAAACATGGCAACATTTAAAGACCATTTCCCATTGCCATTCATTGACCAAGTCTTAGATACCATTGCAAGGCATGGCTATTATAGTTTTCTAGATGGTTATAGTGGATATAATCAAATTCAAATAGCATTAGAAGACCAAGCCAAGACTACATTCACAAGTCTTTGGGGGACATTTGCATATAGGCAAATGTCGTTTGGCTTGTACAATGCCCTAGCAACATTTCAACGTCTGGTTCTTAGTATATTTTAGCAACAAATAGAAAATGGTGTGGAGGTTTTTATGGATGATTTCTCCACCTACGAAGTGGACTTTGAACAAGCATTGGACCGATTAGAGCAAGTACTGAAATGATGTGTAGAAACCAACTTAAGGCTCAATTGGCAGAAAAGCCACTTAATGGTCCAAGAGGGCATTGTATTAGGGCATAAAAGTTTACAAACAGGGATGGAGGTAGATCTTGAAAAGATTAGAGTCATCCAAGGAATCACTTGTCAACCTAAAATTATAATAGACATCTGATCATTCCTTGGACATACTGGTTATTATAGATGCTTCACTGAGAACTTTTCAAAGATTACAAAATCATTGGTAGAATTAGCAAAGAAGGACGTACCCTTTGAATGGACCAAGGAATGCGAGTTAGCTTTCCAAACCTTGAAGTAGAAGCTTGTAGAAACACCCATTCTACAAGCTCCTGACTGGTCTAGACCATTCCACATAATGACTGATGTGTCCAAATTTGCTTTAGGAGTTGTACTTACACAGTTAGATGACCAAAAACGACCCTATTACATGCACTGTGCAAGTCGAAGTATTGCTAGTGCATAGCTCAACTACACCACAATAGAAAAAAGAATTAATGGCCTTGGTATTTACACTAGAAAAATTTAGGCACCATGTGTTAGGCTATAAGGTATTTGTACACACCTATCATAGTGCGACTCGGTTCCTTATGAATAAACCAATGGTGAGCCCTCATGTCATACGATGACTGGTGATCTTGCAAGAATTTGATATCACAATAGTAGATCGTAAAAGCACTGAGAATGTTGTTGCTAATCATTTATCTTGGCTACAATGGGACAACAAAGAGGATGAATACCCAATTTTTGATTGCTTCCCTAATGAACTTCTCTTTGTAGGTGTAATAAACAATCAATCACCCATAGATACAAACTGGTATAGCACTATTCTTACTTATCTTCTCAAGCAACAAAACACCACAAGGGCTAGACATTAAAAAGAAACAATAGTTTCTCCACTGAGTCAAACACTTCATGGAAATCAATGGGCACCTTTACAAGGTATGTCCCGATGGCTTGGTCCAATGGTGTGTTCTCAACGCAGATCAATTGCGAGTCCTCCAAGATGCTCATGAGGGCCCTTGTGGGGGTCATTACACTGGGAGATGAACAACCATTAAAATCTTGCTTGTAGGATATTATTGGCCTACATTGTTTCGAGACACTCATCATTTTGTCCAATCTTGTGAGTGCTGCCAACGCGATGGGGGAATGACTACTAGAATGGAAGGTCCACAACAATGGATTCAACCCTTAGAACCTTTTGACATATGGGGAATTGATTTTATGGGGCCTATTACACCCATGTCCAATGGAAAAGCATATATTGTTGTTGTTGTTGACTATTTTACAAAGTGGGCAGAAGCAGCCACTATTACGAACTATACATCATCTACTGCTACACAATTTGTTCAACAACAAATTGTAAATAGGTTTGGGGTGCCTCGTGCACTTATTTTTGATAATGGCACACACTTTACAAGTGCAACTTTTCAAAAGTTGATGCAATGCTTAGGAGTTGAGCATAAACTAACTACACAATATCTTCCTCAACCGAATGGTCAAACCGAAGTCACTAATAGGGAAATTACAAAAATATTGATACGAACCATCAACAAATATAGGTGAGATTGGAGCACCAAACTAAACAATGCTCTTTGGACATACTGCTCCACATGGAAACTCCCTATAGGCTATTCTCCCTATGAGTTAGTGTATAGTAAACTTCCAATGCTTCCTATCCAAACTGAGATCCGTACACTATGTACAACATGTGACCTTAACCTTGACGTCAGTCTAGCACAAAAAGAATGATTAATGAATCTTAACTTGCTAGATGAGAACTGATTAGCCACCCTGTCATCCAATGAACTGCATAAGGCCTTCAACAAACAATGTCATGACCTATAAATTAGAAAAGTCAAATACCAACCAAGAGATAAGGTTTTTTATTAGAATCCCGCACATGTACCACAACGAACTAAATTTCAAACAATGTGGGAAGGACCTTATATCATTTATAAAACTTTTCCTTCAAGAGCCATGATGATCTATAAACCTGGAAGCACGAATAAGAAATTATTGGTCAACATTCAACAAACCAAACCCTTCCATGCATCCAAAACGGCTAGTACTAACACTACCTCTATAGATGGATAACCCTACTCATTATTTTGGATCTCCTCCTTCCAACTCAATCATGGGGGAGACAGCCACCAATGCTAACTATTCGAAGTCCTCAGTTTCTTTGGTCCTTTTTGTTTTACACATTTTTATTTTATGCATTTTTCATGTTTACTTGTTTTTGTTTTACACCATTGTTAACATTTTTACTATTTCCTTCTTTGTTACCTTTGGTTTGATTTGTTTTCACTCATCACATAATAAGTGCTCATGATGGTAGGTTGGACTATAATGGTGTCGATTGCCAATGTCTGGTTTTTACCTTTGACTTTCAATGTTGATGCTAAGATATGGTTTCTTTTGATAAAATAGGTAATGAGTCCACATCATCCACTCATCCATTCAACTGTATGGTCTCCCTTTTTTTTGGAAATGTACTATTCCTTTTTCTAAGCAAACCTCTTAATGAATTTGTGGTTTTGTATTCTTCAAACCAAGGAAAGATTCAATGGGTTGAAAAGGGTGTGACTTCAAGTGGATTCAACACATTTGTGTTGACCATTCTCCTAAGTACTTGGATGTTTTTCAGAGGTTTTCAAACAATTCTGTTATCGCCTAATATTAGGAAGTTGAATGAATCAAATAAGTCTTTACATGGTGTGGTTCCCACTCAAAAAAAAAAAATTGGTGGGAATTCAAAGCACACCCCTTAGACATAATAATGGAACATGGGCTACAAGCACTAGTTATGGCACTAGAAAGACATGTTACCCATGCCTGAAGGTTCCCTCTAACTAAGGCCCTTTCTTGCTTCTTGCTTCTCTATCTTTCTCTTGTTGGAATGGTGGTTGCTTTGTGGAAGCATTCTCGTTGCTTCAGGAGGATGGGTTGGTCACATGTGTTGATGTAAGGTCACTGGATTTGGTTAGTTTTGATCTAGATTTGGGCTAAATTTTATTAAGTCACCTTAATCACATACTACACAAGGGACTTTAAACAACCTTGATTTTGGGATCCCATTCCATTCTCTCTTTTCTTTTCATGTTTCTTCCCATACTTCACCTCATTGCTAGTTTTATGAGTAGTCTATATCTTGCTTGATGCATTGTTATCCTTTGATAAATTCTTGTGGGTAACTTCTTAACTATTACTTCCAAATGTCATTCCTAGAGCCTTTGGACTCTTTGGTTTGTGGGTTTGTTAGGGCATAAACGCATGAACCTACTTTGGGGAGGATCCACTGGCATTCCTTTTTGGTGCAATTGTTAAGTTCTTTCCCTTAAACATTTCTTGCACTCAACTATTTCTCGTTTCACCCCATGCATGACATCTGATTTTGTTGTTTTTTATTGGCTTCACCATTGTTATTTCTCTTATCTTCCTTTTTCTTTCGTTTTCCATCCTATTATTACCGGAGGTTCTCTCTTAGTCGTGGGGGTCCCTGTCACAAAGTTTTCTATTCCATTATTTATCTCACCCTTGCACCTTGGGTAGTTATCACTTACAAACCTCTAACCCAGTATCTGTCATACCCACAACCTAGCCAATGTGCTTCATATCAAGGCAAGGTATTAATTACATTATATCTTATCTATCCTTGCTAATTCGTGATTGTGTTGTGTGTGTAGATGGCGATCACATGAACAATGGACTGGGATAGGAGGGAGCACCCAGGATGGACTAGAACTAGAGAGTTTATGCAAGGAACATGCTTAATCATGTGGCCATGGATGAACAACAGTGTGCACAATTTTGACATCGGCAACAATGCGCCTCATTTTCTTTTCTCTCTCTCTCTCTCTTCAAGTTGTCAAATGAGGGTTTGGATGTCATCTATGTATAGTGCTTACCATAATGGTTATGAACACCAATGCTATAATATGTTTGTCGATTCGTTCACCGATCACTTTGAGTTTGTCATTCTATGTCACCGTCAGTTGTCGTTCAGTCAATAATCCCATACCTTCCCAATATTTTGTAAGGAACTCGAGGATGAGTTTTCATTCAGTTGTGGGAGTATGATGAGTCACGATATCAGATCCTCGATATCGGATACGCAATATCAGACATGCTAAAGTGATATCGAACATGCAATGTCAGAACCTGTCTCGTTGCCTATAAATAAGAGACATGGAGCACTTGGTTTTGCATTAGTTTTTAGTCCCTTAGCTGAACTCTTGTAGTTTTTCCTTTCCAGAGTTAGAATTATTCCTAAGTGCTCGCAATAAGAGTCATAAAGTGAATAGATCTTTATTCGAGCATTGTGTACTTGAGCATACCATGTGTCCAGAAATAAAGACAAACTTTGTGATAAACCTTGCAACATTCAGGATAGCTTAATTATTTCATTTAAATGTTATTTACTATTAGTTGCTACTCTCATTAGTTAATTAATGTTATTTTTATTGAATTGTTAATTATCAACGAATTAGCACACTCAATACGACCACTTTGAGCATACATGGAACACTTGGTAACCTAGTAACGACTAGCGTTTGGTAATCCCAGTAGTGTTACATTGGTTCAAGATGTGTCCAGCAAGTGGGAACAGATGCTAGTGTTAGGAGTATTTAGAGCCTAGTTGATTAGTTAAATCAAATTAGTTACTAAATTATTTCATTTCTCCATTTTAAGTACTAGGAACATAAAAACATAAAAAACATAAAAATCAAATACCTCAAGTTTACTTAACCATGCAATTATGCCTTTACAAGTAAGCTTGGGAAGACAATGATCACATAACCCATCCTTGTTCTGTGTAAGTGCATAAGCACTTAATCCTTGGAGTTCGACCGGATTGCACATGAACACTCGTATTCGTATGGTTGAGCGTAGGGGTACCTCGCCGCTCATCAATCACCTAAAAAAGTAATGAAATTAAGAGTAATTAAATGCTAAGTGAACTATTATCTAATTTAGCCTAATACAAGTAACCGTCCCCACTTCCCGAACACATCCTAAACTTCATGTAAACACTGCTGTGTTGTCAAACACTAATCGTTTTTGAGCTACCAGGTGTCACACGTATGTTCAAAGGGGTCATGCTTATGTATTTTAATTAATTTATTAATTAATTAATATTAATTACTAAATAAATAACATTAAATGTGAACTACATGAAATCACAATGTATAAATGCATAAAGAAAGAAAGTCTCAAGTGCTACAAGGATGAATAAAAGAGTTCATCTTTATTAGCAACACAATGGTGTGTCTAGGTACATCAATGCTTGAATAAAGATTCGACTACACTTAAACCTCCTGCTGTGGGCACTTGGAAAAATATTCTAACTCTCGAATGAACAAATTCCAAGAATTTCACAACTTGACTCCAAAAAAAACTCTCAGATCATGTGCCCAAGGGTTGTATTTATAGGCCTAGGAATACCTAGTGATATCACATACCTGATATCGCATCTTGGGCTATGATATCACATACCTGATATTGTGTACCCAATATTGCAGCCACCTTGATATCAGATACTCGATATTAGGGCTCATTTAAAACATAATTCATCATACCCCCATGATAAAATGAAAACTCGTCCTCAAGTACAAAAAAATAGGAATAAGTTCCTTACAAAATACATTAGGAGTTTTGGAATGTTTGACTGACATGCAGAGTGACACAAAGGAAATAGACAAATACAGAAGTGCCCGAGCATACATCATTACAATTGTGTAAAAAATTGGGTTTTCATGACAACAGGAAAGAACACCCTTGGATCCAATGGACATCTAACCCCTATTGTCAATAGAAGAATGAGGGAGAGGTAGAAGAGATCTATTGGTCATGAATAATCTCCCATGAGTGATATTGCNATTGTCAATAGAAGAATGAGGGAGAGGTAGAAGAGATCTATTGGTCATGAATAATCTCCCATGAGTGATATTGCTACATCATCCTTGGTGAAGACAATCCCGCTTCTAGTCCATGCTTCCCACTGCAATCACAACAAAATTAAGGATTAGTATATAAAGTGTAACACATAGCAGTTGAATACCTTATCTTGTCAGTGGTTATACCTAGCTAAGTTGTGATTGTGGTAAATTGGTTGCTTGATAATGTTAGTGGTAAGATCAACAAATAGGTTAGATAAGAGAAGTAGTTCATAAAATTTAGAAAAAGCTTAACACAAGGAATACTAAAAAGAGGGTATAGAAATTTAAAATAACAAAAACAAAAGAATTCACTAAAAATGGTTGTGAAGATGTGCACAATTGGATGACATTGATGGGGCAAATAAAAAGAATTCAATTGTAAAAATGTCTAAGGTTAAAGAACTTAACTTAACCAAACCAAAAGATATGCAAGTGGGTCCTTCCCAAAGTAGGAATAGGATTTTTATTCCCATACATAACTTCAAACCAAGGAGTCAGTGGGCTCTGTGGATGATCGATGGTTACAGAAGGTTAAGTACAAAAACCTAGAAGTAACTGACTGAGAATCCCGACACATCAAACCAGAACATCGAATTAAAACATGAAACCAATAGTGGGGTGAGACATGAAAAGCATAAATGAAAAAGAGAGAGAATGGAATGGAGTTCCTAATTATGGTCATATGAAGTCCCTTGTGGAGTTTTTGATTAAATGACTCAATAGGATTCATCCTTAGTCTAGACCAAAACCAACCACTTTCAATGAATTCGCATTGACATTCTAAGACTAGCCCATTCCTTGAGACATAAGAATGCTTCCACAAAACAACCACTGTTTTAAATTGGAGAAGAAGTAGGAAGTGAGAAAGGGCCTTAGTTAGAGGAGACAAAACAAGTCTCATAACCAGTGCTTGTAGCCCTTTTATTTTGTCTAAGGCGGGGTGCTTTGAATTCCCATATTTTTTTGACTAGGAACCATACCATGCAAAAACCCATGTGTTTTCGCATTTATTTTATCCAAGGGGTGTGCTTTGAATCCTCATCTTTTATTTCTTTTATTTTTTATTTTTGATGAGGACCACACCATGTAAGGACTTATTTGACTTCCTATTGTGGAATGACACAAAATAGTGAGAAGTTCACAAGAACACCCCTACACACATGAAAACAGAAAAGCATGAAGAATATCACATCCCTTTGAAGCCACACCTTGTCTAAACCTATGAATCCTTCCCAATTTTGGAAACTACACAAGTCACAAATTCATTAAAGTTGTATTACTGAAAAAGGAACTGCACATTTCCAAAACAAGGAAAATCATAGAGTGTGTGGATGGGTGGATTATGTGGACTCACTGCTTGTTACATGAAAAGAAACCATGTTCCAATTGTCAGTAATGACATTCAAAGTTAGAAACTAGACATCAACAATCAAATCACAAATGATACATACCACCATTGAGTAGCACATTACCATTGTACATGGCACCTTATTAGCAAAAAGAGTAGAAAATTACACTAAACATGAGAAAATATAAAAGAAAGTAAAAGATATTCAATAAATGTTAAATATACTAACGATGGTGTAAAATAAAAACTCAGAAAAGATTAATAACTTGAAAAACAAAAAGATGTAAAACAAAGAATATGAAAAACAAAAAATTGTAAAATCAAAACATGTGTAAAATAAAAAGTTGAAAGACTAAGGAGTCGGTGCCTACTACCTTCTCTTCGATAATCATGACCACGATCACGATCGTGACTTCCACTTGCCCCTTATCATGACTTGCTTCTTCAAATCCATTTTTGTTAAGTTTTAAGAATGTCAAGAATATCACCGTACCCTCAAATAGAACCTCTTATTTGTAGAATGGATGAGTGGGTGTAATGGGCTTACTATCCAAATAATTGACTGCTTAAGACTCGATAACGTAGAACACAACTCAACCAAGGAGCCATATGAGTGTTTTATTCATAAATGAGATTACCTATAAAAAGATAAAAAGACAAGAAGACAAAAAGATAAAATAAGAAATTGAAAAATGAAAAACTGGAAAAAAAAAAATTATAAAATTAAAGAAAATGAAAAATATTTATTAATCCTGCTTGTTATTAGAATGGGGGATATCCCCCATAACTAAACGGTTGAGCATGGTGAGGATTAATAAATGAAAGATGAGGATCCTTGCATGTTGAAAATATTGAAACTTGGTCATACTTACCCCATTAGGGTTCACACACCTGATTATAGTAAGCATAGTGGGGTAATTTAGAAGATGTGGTTCCTTGGTAAAGAGTTGACCCACTATGATACTTGAGGTTGTAAGATGGTATGCAAGGATCGGGATGTCGCCCTCCATGGCTATATTCATTGGGACATATGGTTGTCGGAGTGTTAATTGGTGGCCTTGATGAAGTGACACGAGGCGTTGGGTTCGAAGAGAATGATGCACCACAGTGTTGGACTTGTGTTGAGTTGAAGAATGCAGTGGCCTTGGAACTATGTTGTCCCTTCTTATGGTCATGTCTAAAGAAGGGACGCCTTTGATGTTGAGGAGGTCTCTCACTAATGTTGGAAATAGTAGCACAAGTAACGTTCATGGGTTTTTGTTGTGGTGCAGACACTTCAGGAATAGTTGGTGGAAATGTAGGAGGAGGAAAAGGATGAGAATGTTGAGATTTAGGAGAAGTGTAAGGTACACAAGGTGGTGGTTGTGTTGAGGACATGGGCTGATAGTATTGAGGAGAATGATAATGTGGCGAGATAGAGTATGTTGACCCCATTGGGGAAACAAGATGTTGAACTAGATAAGCATTTGGATTCAGATGATATGAAGGGTGTCTCCAGTTTAGGGATGGTTTCCCCCACGACTGGGATTGTTGCCACTGTGATCAAACATAGTATCTCTGTATGACCTCTGGGTGTAATGCTAATATAAATGTACTAAGATTGGGCATTGGCCCTTGGGGTGATCATATAGGCAAATGTTGNGATATAAATGTACTAAGATTGGGCATTGGCCCTTGGGGTGATCATACAGGCAAATGTTGCATTCATATGTGTGATTGGTAGTTGAGCTCTTATTTTCTTCATCCCTTCTTTCTGATTGTCAAAACTCTATCTCCAATAATATTGATATATTCCCCACACCTTTTATGCATCCATTCCAGCATTTTATTGATCTTTGCCTCGATTTCTTCTAATGATTGTTGTACTGGCAAAGATGGTTCTTCCTCCTTGAGATAGGTTGATTTCTTCTTTTTATGAGCATGGACCCTTGTTAAGTTGAGATTTTGGTCCCGTTGATGTTTTTCAACACTCTCCCATCTAGCCATTTCTCCTTCTCCTTTTGATACCCGCTTAATAAGCTCCTGGAATTGATGGGTTCATAGTTTGTATAGTTGACCTTGGGCATACATCCCCATGGTCTCTCTTGTTTCATCACGAAGCCCATCAATGAGATGGTACATTAGCCTTTCCTTGGAGAACTCATGGCCTAGACAGTTGTTTAATAGTGCATAATATCTTTCTAAGGCCATGTCCAAGGTTTCATGTTGTGCTTGTTTCCACTTTTGGATTTGTTTCCTCAAGGCTGACACTCTTGCGTAGGTTTGATATCTTTCGTTAAAGAGTTCTACCATTGTTGGGCAATGTCATATTGAATTTGGTTTTAACGATCTATACCATACTTTTGCTTGGCCAACGAGTGTCATAAGAAAGAGCTTGAGTTTTTGCCAACAGTTATCAATGTTGTTCCATGCATAGGCATCATAGAAGGCTTGTAAATGTTGTTGCGGATCTAAGTCATAGCCCCCTGAGAAATTGGAAAAGTTGTTTAAATAGAGCATGGGTAGGTGGCTCTCTTTACGATGCCTATGGGAGATTCGAACAGGTTCTTGTATTTGCATTAGGCTTGTAGTGGCTAGTAGGGGTTCATCATCATCGAGTAAGTTATGCTTTCATGCGTTGGGACGATGCTGCCTTTGTTTATGTTTATAAGAAACCCCCACCTCAGATTGTGTACTCCAATCTTCATTACCATATAATTCGTTGGTTCTCCAATGAATTGCCTCACTAGATTTGGCGTTACTGTAGTCTTGTAGGAGAGGCATGGTTGTGAAATTATGTGTGAATTTGTACTTGACTTTTTGTAATTATTTCTTCCTAAAAGATATGTCGTTAATTCCTATACAGCGACCTTGTATGATATAACTAATCTAGATAACTAGTGCCGTCCTTGACAACGATGCCAATGATGAGTGGCAAGGTACCCCTACACTAAACCATACATGACAAAGCTAATACTAGTCCAGGTGAGAAGACAACGAACTGCGATCTATGAGTAACTGTCTAGATACCACAACTAGTCCATCTGCGGAGTTCGATCAGATCATGCGTGAAATGCTCGTATTCATATGGTTGAGTGTAGGGGTGCCTTGCCACTCATCACTGTTACATGAAAAGAAACCATGTCCCAATTGTTAGTAATGACATTCAAAGTTAGAAACTAGACATCAACAATCAAATCACAAATGATACATACCGCCATTGAGTAGCACATTACCATTGTACCTAGCATCTTATTAGCAAAAAGAGTAGAAAATTACACCAAACATGAGAAAATATAAAAGAAAGTAAAAGATATTCAAGAAATGTTAAATATACTAATGATTTTGTAAAATAAAAACTTAGAAAAGATCAATAACTTGAAAAACAAAAAGATGTAAAACAAAGAATATGAAAAAAAAATGTTGTAAAATCAAAAAATGTATAAAATAAAAATTTGAAAGACTAAGGAGTTGGTGCCTACTACCTTCTCTTTGATAATCACGATCACAATTGCAATCATGACTTCCACTTGCCCCTGATCATGACTTGCTTCTCTAGATCCATTTTTGTCATTGGATCCGTTCTGACTAGAACTAGGATTATGAATTGTGGATTGCATGTTCTGGTTGAGGGCCCCCTGACCAAAGTCAAAGAGAGGAGTGTTACCAAAGAAAAAGTTCTTAGAGAAGTTTTCACCTCCATCCAATGGGCCAAGTGAAGGTGCAAAAGTGTTTGACCCCTTACCCTTCGAAAGCTCATGTTGTTGCTCTAGCTGATGATCTTTGAACCTTTGTGCTTAAGTGGGATGGTAATCCCTTGAATCGGGATCTTGCATCTCATACTCTCCATGGAGATGTTGAAGTCCATGTCATGTAAGCATTGGTTGGAGCATAGTTGGAATAGATTAATTTGGTGGAAACACAATGTTGCCTTCCATGTCGTGCCACCGCAACATTTCATCTTGATGTAAGATGAAGGTGAAGTCTAGTACATACTCATCAAGATGAGCATATACCACCCAGTATTGTTGAGGCACTTGGTCTGTCCTAGGCGAAGATAGGCTCTTGTGAGAAGAAGACATTTTATATTAGTGAATCTATATGCAGTGTGTGGTTAAGATTTAATTTAGTTATAATAATAATTTTGTTTTTGTAGGATTTGACGTTAGGGTTTGAATAACAAGGTTACTAAGTTTTACTAAGTTTAGATAGTGCATGTAGAACTAAAGTCCCTAGCAATGGCACCAATGATGAGTGGCGAGGTACCCCTATGCCCAACCATATGAATCATA
This sequence comes from Gnetum montanum, assembly GCA_015680685.1. Classification (NCBI taxonomy): domain Eukaryota; kingdom Viridiplantae; phylum Streptophyta; class Gnetopsida; order Gnetales; family Gnetaceae; genus Gnetum; species Gnetum montanum. Next base: position 314,983 of record MNCI01029667.1, read on the forward strand.
GGCGTTCATATGCGATCTGATCGAATTTCATAGACTTTAATAAAATGGCACACAATCTCTTTTATTACTACAATGGATAGAGGAAATCTCAATTTTATTACCATCTATGCAAATGTGTCAAGTGCACACTCAAATAAAATGGCACACAATCTCTTTAATCCACGTTGCGAGCACTCAAAGGGAAAATATTTTAAATTTTATGAAAGAAAACAATATGAATTTGGCTAAGACTACAACCAAAATGTGTCATAAATGCCAGGTTGCACACTTTTATAGGCAACAATTACATCAGCATCGATGCACCTAGATCAACGTAACATAGCATGTGTCAATGGGGATATGTTAACAGGGTTGTGTTAATGAGCATGCATTGACACAACTTGTCTTATTGATGGTTTATGATACCTCCACAACTAACTAAAAACTTATTCTCAAGTGAACAAAATTGGGATCGAGTTTCTTATAAAATTTGGAGAAGTGTGGAACTTATTGGTAGACCGGCTAACTAACTAAATCTAACTAACTATGAGTTCTGGATTGTATGCTTTTACAAAAATGAGTGCACTTTTACAACAATATTGGATACTTAGACAAAATTTCAGTAGGTGCCTATTGAATTGACAAAGACGTGATGAAGTCTCATATAATACCTGGAGGTGGAAGCTCCTATGCCTCAAATGGTCTTTCTTCTCATCCTAGTGCTACTAGAGGTTGAGGTTACCTTGCTATTCCTACTACTACTGTTAGAAGTTTGAAAGCATCCAAGAGTGATTTCATCTTCTCCTCCTTGCTCCATGGATCATAAACATTCCAGGCTACTTTGCCTATATGAGTCAGTGTAAGGATATCCTATGAACATTTTATTGAAGAAAACAGTTCCTTCACATTGACAAACTAGGCTACGAATGTCTTTCATTCAATATCAAACATCTTTACAAGGTTCTTCAGTTCCTTGTAGTTGTTCATCCTCCTCGTCAGGTTCTCAAAAATAGTTCATTGATCAGTAAATCTTATTTTGAGATCTTCAAGCTCTATGTTGGTTGTATCCAACTTTTGTTTTGTTTCTTTATAGACCTTGAACTCTGGCCCATAAAGAAGGTAGGAGCTAATGACCTTCTTCTTCAATTCAAACCTTGGCCTCCCTACTATCACTATTGCCTAGTTTGCATATCAAAGGTTGGCAAGCTTTATGTACTCTATCATCTCCTCAATCAAGAACAGAAGCTAGGGTAGGTTGACAAGGAATTTCTCACTTAGAGCTGTACATGCCTTTGTAAAAAAAAGCTGTCATTGTACTTAGCCTCACTGTTGGGTTTAGGTGATAGGACGCAATTTTAAATTAAGCTCACTCCACCTTTGTTAGAGCACTGTACTTCTTATGATCCACTCTGTAGCATCATTTGATCTATTCCTTCTTTGCCTTTGGGTTTGCCTATGTTGAGATTTAGCAAGTTATGTTGTAATGTTGGACAAATTGAGGGCTTGAACTTTTGCCTCAGCTAAATAAGAGATGTGTTGAGGCCAACATCGCCCATGCTAGACATGGGGTCATGATCAATAGAACCCTTATTGGCTATAAGGAGTATGATAAACATCAAAGAGGATGTTAGAATACCAACTAGGCATCAAAGGAACAACAACATTAAGTAGTATGACATGAATAATATTTTAAAGTTTAAGGGAAGCTACGATGCAGATTTGTAGAATCATCCTCAAGCCTTCCATGATGACCATGCCTTACAAAATATTAGAAATGAATGCTAAAAGCTCAAGATATTGCCAAGAACACTGATTAAAGAAGTTGAGAGCTAGTACAAATCCTTAAAACTAGATTTTATTCGCAAATGGGATACTATGTTGAAGCTATTTAATGACAAGCACTAAACATATTCAAGGGTGTCTAATTTAAGGAAGCAAATCCAGGGATAGAGACAAGGGAATCATAAATCCATTGATGCAGCTTTGGGTACATACTATTCACTTCTACATAGGTGCCCAGGTCATAGCTTCTCTTAACAAGAATAACTTAGGCATATCATAGATGGTTATGAAACAAAATAATAGACTCTTGGGGTTTATGGTTAAGTCACCAAAGAGAAAAAAGAACTAAAAAAAAAAGGTAAAAAGGCAAAGGAGTACACCACGAACCAATAAAAATGTTCGTACCTATGAAATGAGGGAAGATGAAAACCCAATAGAGAAGGTAATTCAAAAGAACGGATCTCGAAATTTTCTTGTATACACTGCAAAGTTACTAGAATAAGTACTTTATTGAACCTTTTTTTAAAATAACCGGCTGGTCCGTCAATATTTTGACCTTGACCTCCTATACTTGATTAACTTTGTCGGACATAACAAACTCCTGTGCCGCGATTTTGACCACCGTCTAAGCTATCCCTTGTGTGGAATTCAATTTGCCAGCCCTCTGTAACCTTCTCCGTTCAACCTTCTGGTCAATAATCTGCGTTCCCTGCCGAGCATTGATTTTCACTCGATCGGGTTACTTTGCCATACCCTTAGAAACTGCCATTAATCGTTAATTTTAATTAAATTTTTTTATAAAAATAAAAGTCAAATTAAAAAGAAAAATCACTTAGAAAAGAAACAGTTGTAAGTTTAATGTGAAACTAATAGGCAAACAGAAAACACTATCTACGCATACATGTTTTCCAAAAGAAATTTCAATTCCCGATCATTCCTTTGTTAAAGAAATTTAAAAGTACGAGTAAAGAATTTAGAAAAGGCAGATAAAACAAACGTAAACACAAATCCTTTGTTAGAGTGAATAATTTCACCGCATTCCGGTTTTCATATTCCAGATTTACAATTTTCAATGTTAAAAAAATTCTAGCGTATCATGCATGTTTGGCCCTTCAATTTATCTTCATTTTTGCTGCTTTGTGTTTGTCTCACGTTCAACATCATTTTGCAGCTCTTTGGCTATGCATGCTAAGTTGTTTTCCGAGTGGAATGACTTCCAAATGTCGAGGATGCTTGGAAACAGTCCAAACCTGTACTCGTAGTCAATACCTCTCCAAGAACTTTCACGGCAGAAACGTGGGGGTGCAGCGTCAGTTACGGGAGTTGGCCGGCATTACAAGCGAGAACGTGGCTACGGCGTGGCAGCCGTAGGATCTGCGGGCGAGTGAGATTCTTCTCTCTCTCGTGCGGCAGCGGACGGCACACCAAACAACAGTGGCCAAGCGGTGGTGGTGGGTGGCCACATCAAGGTGGCAGACAACTTTTACGGTTCTATTTTCTCTTTCTTGTGCACGGAGACGTGAAAATGAAAGATGATGCTAGCAATGACGTTTCTCTCTCAGTCTCAGTCAGTCCATGTGATAAACATGGGATCCATCTTCCTTTTCTCTTATCCAGTGGTGGCTACGGGCAACATTGCGGCAGCATCCATAACGAACTGTAGGGGCGACGGCACGGTACCACCGTGACCGGGGAAAATTTGAAATTTTCTTTTGAATTATTTATTGTACTCTAAAATTGCACAAACATTTAATTTAAATTTTCAATTATTTTACTTGGTTTATTATTTTCCAAAACGTCCCATAGCCCTCTCCAATTAAGACTATTCTTGGGTTTCCATACCTATAGTCTCCTAAAATAAGTTTTGCCGTGTTCAAAATTTACGTATCAACAAGATGATGATGTCCTTAATTTTTACTGACATATCTTTTTGTTAATTTTTCTAAAATAGATACGTCTCCCCCATGTACCATTCTCCGCTGTTAGAGAGACTGAGCCACAAGGATGATCCCTACAATTGTGTTCTAACCTTTTCTAGTGCTAACTCTAAGAAGAATCCAAAGTTCAACTCCTATAAGATGGAACTTTAAACCTCCTTGGTCATGATTTGTTTCAAGTAGCCCTCTATGAGAGTGACCCTTTAAGTTAAGCCTCGGTCTAGAAGCCTCATTCTACATGGATTGGCCCATCTTCGTAGTGGAAATCTGCATGATAGATTCCACTTTGGGTTCCTCCCAAAGAGATTCAACAGTGTGCATCACCTCGATCACTTGTTTTTAGGATTATTGTTGTTGTTGTTTTTAGGATGCTCGTTTGCGTGTTGTGCGTGTAAGGAGCAGGTACACGTTGCGCGTGTTTCGGCTGCATTCAGGCTGTATTACATTCATTCGCGTTGCGTTGCGTGTATGAGCGTAATCTGGAGTAAAGGCAATAAGCTCAAAATTGTTTTACGCTCACTACGCAACCATTCGTAATGAGGCGTAAATAATGCGTGGCTTACGCTCGTTACGCAGCTGCGCGTGATGAAGCGTAAACAATGCGTGGTTTACGCTCGTTACGCAGCTGCGTGTGATGAAGCGTAAATAATGTATAACTTACGCTCACTACGCAACTACGCGTAATGAAGCGTAGGCAATGTACAACTTGATAACATACGCCATGGTACGCACCGCCGCGTAGCGAGCGTAAAGACAAGTTACCCATGTACTGCAAGAAAAAGTGCCGACCTGTTGTGCTTCTCTGAACTCTGCCTTCGACTGTCTTGAAGCTTATTAAGCTCATTACGCTGCCGTGCGTAATAGAGCGTAAACCTATCCTTTGAACAAGTCTGATGCGCGTTCTCGCTCGAATTGCGAATCTTTGCCTGAGGCTGATTCGTAATTTTCACGGTGTTTCAATGGCCCCTCTTTGTTGACGGTTAGAAGGCGTGCCCGAAGGACGTCGACAAAGAATGCGAAACACCGGATTGGAAGAAGCAAGAACAGCGTTTATCCATGGCTACTCGAGCATTGCTTTGTCCACGTGAAAGAGGAAGACTGACGGGTACAGGAGACAAAGGGATGTAACTGGAAACAGGTTCGGGGAAGATGCGAAATGTATGTTTATTCATGTCAATAGGAATGCTTTTAGACGAGCGTAGCGCGTCAATCTGAGATGTCTCTGTTACAAATTGTAGCAGGAATGCGTGCGAAAGGAGCGTTGCGCATCACTTTCTGCGATATCTCTGCTAGCGTGAGTGCGGAAAATGAATACTTGCGTATGTAGATGTTGCGTATGGGAACTGGGTGGTGGGGATGGAGGAAAGCAAGAGTTAAGGGTAGAATTGTGCGAGGTATAGATGTGCAAAGCTGAGTGGTCAGGCAAACCTGAGCAGTCATTTCAACACACTGTTGTACTTCACCGCTCAGATGGACGCACCTTTGGACGACATCCTCCAAGGCAAGTAACCTGCAACCACAAAAGAGAACAGAGGACGCCATTGCTCATGAACAAAAGGCGAGGTTCTTGAAACCAAAGTTGTCTGATGTTAGATAGAGCCCATGAGCTGTAAGGAAGAGGCCGGAGCACGCGGGCGGAGTCGCCAATCCTGATGATTCGGCGCTGCATATCTTTGCCAAGAGGCATTAGACACAGTGCAGCTTGCTGGCTGCACCAGGAACCGGCCAGATGAATCTGCGAGGCCGGCATCCGATAGCGATGATTGGCGGAGATTCCTGGGGCCGTTGCCGACGAGGATTTCATCGGGGCTCCGACTGGCGAGGCTAAACTCTCAGAGGTGGTACCACTGCGGCGGACGCGGTGGCGGCATCTCCGAGGGATCAGTAAGATGCCTCTTTGCTTAACCGAGGAATCAGTAGGACGCCAGTGGGGTGGCGATACTGGTACTGTTTCAGTATCCCACCCCGTCTGCTGTGCAGCTGTACAAGAATGATCACGCTCGCTTGAACATGGTAGCGGTCTGTACATCCCAGTTTTAAGTCTTGGTAGACTGCCGTTACTAGTTTTAAGTCTCAGCAGACCATGGTCCCAGTTTAAAGTCCGGGCAGACCGAGAGACGCTAGTTTTACGTCGTAGCGGACGGTGGTAAGGCTGGTTTATGGTCTCAGCAGACCGTGCTGTGGATGCCAGTTTCGCGTCATGACCCAGGGACAGATCTGTGCTAGTTTTACGTCTCAGCAGACGGCTACTTACCTGTGCCAGTTTAGCGTCGTGGCGGACGCGTGCAAAAGATGCCAGTTTTTCGTCTTGGCGGACCTGTACAACATTGCCAGTTTTACGTCGTAGCGGACGGTTACCACTTGCCAGTTTAGCGTCGTGGCGGACGCGTGCAAGGCATGCCAGTTTTACGTCGTAGCGGACGGTCAATGCCAGTTTTACGTCGTAGCGGACGTTCAATGCCAGTTTTACGTCGTAGCGGACGAGTACTGCCATACCTGCTGTCGACACCGTAGATGCTGCTAGATGAAATACCGCTTCAAGTAGACGTGATTTACAGGGTTTGCTAATTCGTTGCCGTTGACGTCTGCTAATTTGAACGCTCCGTTGCCATATGCGTCGATCACCAAGAAAGGGCCTTCCCAGTTTGCAGAGAACTTGCCTACTGGTTCACGCACAGCCTTGAGAACAAGATCTCCCTTCTTGATCGGGCGCTGTTGAAGGTTGTGGCGATGTTTCTGGCGCTGTTTGTCCTGATATTTCTCAATCGCATCAAGAGCCTGTATCCGCTTCTCTTCTACTGAATCCAAATCCATTATCCGAGCCTCGGTGTGTTGAGCCTCATTTATAATGGTGGAAAGGACCATTCTCAGAGAAGGAATTTGCAATTCAAGAGGTAGCACTGCTTCAGATCCGTAAACCAGGCCATAGGGCGTACTACCCGTAGCTGTCCTACACGTAGTACGATATGCCCATAGCACATAGAGGATCTGTTCGTGCCACCGCCTTTTGTTGCCGTCGAGCATTTTCTTGAGCAGATTGATGATTATTTTGTTTGATGCTTCAGCTTGACCATTCGCCTGCGGGTAATAAGGAGAGGAAAAAGACTGTCAAATGCCTAGTTTGTCACAGAAAGATTTGGTATCCGCGCTACTAAACTGTGGCCCATTGTCGGTCATAATAGTCATCGGGAGACCAAATCGGGTTACTATGTTGTCCAAGATAAAATGGCAAACCTGTTGGGATGTAATCTTCCGCAGGGGGACAACTTCTACCCACTTCGTAAAGTACTCAGTAGCGGTAATAATGAAGCTATGCCCTGCAGAAGATTTTGGCGTGATGGGTCCTTTGATGTCCAGTCCCCATCGCTGAAATGGCCATGTTATCTGTGTCGTATGCAATTCTGTGGGTGACACGTGGATAAGGTTTGCGTGACGTTGACACGTGTCACAGGTTTTGACCTTCGTCAGGCAGTCTCGTTCCATGTGTGGCCAGTAGTATCCTAAGCGTCGGATCTTTAGGGCCATAGCCCTTAGTGCTACGTGGCCACCACACAATCCCTCGTGAACGTCGCCGACTATGTGCTGCGCCTGG
>MNCI01029679.1:5926-17763 GCA_015680685.1 Gnetum montanum
TCCACACACCTTTTCAACACTTACTCAAGATGGTCATGGGCTTGCTCAAATGTAGCCCCATAGGTGGAGAAGTCATCCATGAAGACTTCCATCCTATTACCAATCAACTATTGGAAGATGCTCAAGACAAGGCATTGGAATGTGGCAAGGGCATTGCATAGGCCAAACAACATCTTTTTGTATGTGAAAGTCCCCCAAGAACCTGTCAATGTTGTTTTGGTCTAATATTCTAGTGCAATATAAATTTAGTTATAGCCATTATAACCATCCAAGAAGTTATAGTAGCAATGCCCAAAAATGATATCCAACACTTGATTCACAAATTACAATGAAAAGTGATCCTTGTATGTTTTCATATTCAATAGCTTGAAATCGATGTAGACCCTTCATTTACCACCTTTCTTTGGCACTATCACAAGTGGAATAATTGACTCACTATCCACAATGGGATAGATGAACCCCTCCTTGAGTAGTTCAATCTCCTCTTTCATGATCTTCTTCAATTTGGGGTTCAACTGTTGCTATAGCTACCTCTTTAACTTGATGGAGGCATTTGTGTAGATGAGATGTTGGCATATCGTTGGATCAATTCTAGTTAGCTCATGATATGACTAAATAAAGAATGTTGGCCAATTGTTGACCACCTCCAACAACTTCTTTTTCTACATAGAAGCAAGGTTGGCATTGATGATAACTAGCTTGCCATTTTTTAAAAAAACATATTCCGTTCTGGCTGGTAGAGTTTTCAACTTAAAGAGCTCCTATTTAAAACTTTCAAGGATCTCCAACTCTCCCTAATTTTTTTCACCAGGTTCATCAAAGAGTTGGTGATGGATTTGCTTCATCTCATTCATGCCTTTAGTATGGGCACTTGTAAGGCTCTTTGTTTGTTCCATGCATAGGGTTGAGCTACTATCAGCATTAGTTGTCAGTCACTAGGTGTCCTCTTGTTTTGTGGCTACTATGTATAGGTACCTTTGAATTTCTATCACATCGGTACATTGTCTGCATGCTATGATTGATGTGCTTTTCACATCCCATACTTTCTGCACATAGTTTCCCTATGTCACTGTACACATTACATGGTACATGCTTCCTCTCAATCTTCCTAAATCATTTTCCTTGGAAATTTCCGAGAGGTCTCTAATTCCCAACAATGCATCTATTGTGCTCAACCAAGCTCTTTTCATATCTACACGAATCACTAGGTAGTTGCTAGGATAAGGCCATCCACATATGGTGGTTACAATGTCCTCCACCAATCCCAAGGGAATGATGATGGATTGATCTACTAACTAAAGACAAATGTTGCTCTTCTTGAGAGGAGGCAAGTTTAAAGCTTTGTACATTTCATGGAAGATCAAATTCACACTAAAACTTGAGTTTAAAAGAGCCTTGCAAGGCTAATTCCTAGTAATTTGTAAGTAAATTAGGAGATTCCCAAGATTAGATTTTTTCCTAGGAAGGTGGCCAACCTTGATCCAATCAGTGACCGCATGGGTCAACATGATAGTATGCACTTTGGGAGGTATTTGGTTGGAATGGCTCTTAAATGATGTAGCAAAGGATGAGGTAGAAGTAGGGTTAGCAACTACAAGTGTCTGTGAGGGCTTAGAATGACTGTTGGTTCAAAAGAAAGATTTTTTTTTTTAGGATTTATTTTCCAAACCACTTAGCTGGGGAGTTGGTTGTAAGTTAATAGCCCTTGTGGTGTTTCTTGGCTGCAACTAGGTAGGAATTTTTCCCTACATGGATTGAGCTAGTGAAAATTGAGTTGATGGTGTTGGTACAAGTGCAAAAGGATGAGGAGGGTAGAATAAAAATGGGAATTCCCCTCTTGAAGATTGAGCTTTGTAGTATTCAAGAGGGTAGTAATGGTGTTGGAAAGATGTGTGACTATAAGAGTCACACAAAGAAATCAATTGCTAAACATAGTACCCATATGAATTTGGCTACTGATAAGGGTACTGCTGTGTTGGTGGTGGCATCCTCCACAACTATGGGTGCTGTCACTACTAGTACTACTCATGAGGTTTAGGTGGAGCTCCACTCAGATAGTAGGCTTGTTGTTGGTGAAACTACCTATAGTTTTCTTGAGGATAAGGCAACCTCCTAGGTGCTTGCCTTCTTTCCAATCTAGGATTCAATGCATACACCCCAAACTCTTGTAAATGTGACACAATAGAGCAACATCCCTTAGGATGTTCATATCAATAGATGTCACATCCACCACCATCATCTGTCTCAAATTTTGCACCCTTTTCAATGGCAACAGCTTTGCCCTTACCCCTTTGAAGGGCATGTTTAGCTTCTTTCATTCTTCTCTAGTCACGATCACTACCTTACTCTTTGGACTCTTCAACAATGCTAAGAGCAATTTGAAATTTCTCGTCCAAAAGAATCCTACATTTTATCTACCTTGATTGATATTTTAGAAAAAAAAATTTGGATCAGCCAGGTTTTTTGTTGCACTACTTCATCAAGTGGTGCCTCCTCTTCATTGTTACAAAATCAAACTTTTCTTTTTTGAATAGAAGGATCCCCGTTGTGCTTCTCCAGACTTTCCCTTTTTCTCAACTCACCTTCTTCTTTGGCCACCTACTCAATTAGCCTTTGGACTAGATGAGCACTTAGTTTTGAAAGTCTTCCTTGGGCATAGACCCCAAGAGTTCTCCTCATTTCTATTCTGAGCCCATCTATGATATGGCAAAGTTGCTCCCTTTGAGAAAAGCCATGGCCTAGGCACATGTGCAATAGAGAGTAATATCTACCCATGGCTGCATCCAAGGATTCATGTGTTCTTTGTCTCCACCTTTGGATATGCTTCCTCAGATTAGACACTGAGTAGTACACTTGATATTTGTCATTGAAAAGTTCAAGCATTGTGCTCCATTATCTAATTGATTCTAGTTCTAAGGACCAATAGTAGCTTTCAACCTCCTTAATGAGTATTCTTGGGAATAGCTTTAATTTTTGCCATTCATTTTCAATGTTTTGCAAGGCATAGGCATTGTGAAAGGCTTGAAGATTATTTTGAAAATCTAAGTTGTATTTCCCTTCGAACTTGGGGATATTTTTCATATCCAACCATTTGATTTTCTTCTCTTTCACATGCCTGATTGGAATCCTCACAGCCTTTGTAATGTTTGCATGTTCCTTATTGCAAGCAAAGGCTCATCATAGTCATAGCCCCTATGATGGCCATGATGCCTATAATGTCCTCTACTGCCCCTTCTTTCGTGGTGGTGGACCTCCCTTGATTGCCCATGCCCCTAGTTTCTACTATTCTAGCTGGCCCCACGATCATCTTTATCTCATCAATCACCTCCATCACAGTCACATCCTCTATGGCTTTGGTTAAAGATGGAAAAGGAAGAAGATAAGGATGTTGAAGATGAAGAGGAAGGAGACCTAGCACTAGCACGGTGCCTGCTACTCCCTCTCCTTAGGTCACAACCACGTTCAACATATCTATCTCTATCTTGGTGCTTGTTTTGGTTCCTACCTTGACTCCCTTCTTTGGAGCCCCCATGGTCATGGAACCCACTCTTTCTCTAACTAGGATTGTTTATAGTGGACTGTAAATTCTAGTTAGGGCCTCCTTCATCAAAGAAGAAGGGACAAGAGTTAGTGTTTTGAGAACCCCCAGAGAAGAGATCATCTCCTTTCTTCTAACCTAGCAGGAACAAGGGGTTCATGAATTGTTTTCCCTTTGATGCCTCATAGTGCATGTCCTGTTATCGATCTTTCTTTCCTTGTGCCTTAGTAGGATGATAATCCTTATAGTCATGGTCTTGCACAACATATTCAACATCAAGCCCATGGATGTCCAATTTCATGAGAGTTTAGAGCAGCATCATAGGAATTGATTGATCGGACGACAACACAATGTTTTTCTCCAAGTCCTTCCACCACAGCTGTTCATACTCATTAGGGTGAGTATATACCATTCTACATTGTTGGGGCACTGGTGGTTTTGACCCTTCATGCCTTTGTTGATTGGATCCACCTTTGTACAATGGTAGAAAATCTCCCCTATGAGAAGAAGCCATATTAGAGTGGAAGAAAGATAGTGTGCTCTTTTTGTTATTATTATTTTTTTAATGATGTTAACTTTCTAGGTTTGTTACAATGTTGTTAAATAATTTCATTAATATCCTAGATAGCACACATAGCTAACTAAAGTCCCCAACAACAATTCTAATGATGAGCATTGAACAATCCCTATGCCCAACCATACGAATCACTAATGTTCACTAAGCAATCCAGTTGAATTCTGTAGACTTTATCACTGTAAGTACACTAGGTCTAGGTATTGAATCTAACGAACATGATCGTTGTCTTCTCAGTTTCACTTGTGAAATGCAAGTGTATAGTTAAGTGTAACTAAGGCATATGATTTTTATCATTTTATGTTTATTGTTTAAATCACCTAAGTGTCAAAAATAAAGTATTTAAATGCTTAATTAATCTAATAACTAATTAATGCTTAACTAGTCCTAACATAAGCATCTATTCCTATCTTTTGTACACATCTTGAACACGTTACAATGCTACTGAGTTACCAAGTGTTAAGCACTATTGGGATTATCATGCGTTAAGTGTATGCTTGACATGGTCATACTTATGTGCTTTAATTATTACCATGAATTAATTAATTAAATGCATTAAAGTAAAGTGCTTGGATAATAAATGCATAAAGTAAACATTAGGCTAAGTCCAAGTGCTACAAGGTTTATGAAAAAAGCTCATCTTTATTGTCATTCACATTGAGGTGCTCAAGTACAATAATGCTCGAATAAAGATCCATACACTTCTCACTCCTACTATGAGTACTTAGCAAATATTCGAACTTTGGACAAACAAAAATGCAAGAATTCAACTAGCTACTAATGAATGGATGTCATAAATGTGACCAATGAGCATGTATTTATAGGCAAGACAAGACATTGCATCAACATGTACATATCAATGTGTCAAACCTTGCGTTGATGCGGTCTTGTGGACAGGATTGCGTCAACATAGCCCATGAATGACAACTCATCAAGTTCTATGATGTTTGAAGGTTTTTTTGTTGAATTTATTTTTTGCATTTAGTTTTAGAAGTTTCTTGTGAAATTGCAATTGACAACTTTTTAATGGTATGAATCTACACAAGTTAAGGGTGCTAGGTCAAAACAAAGAGTAATTTTCAAAGGGATCAATTGTCACACAAAAGTAGAGGAATTTTGGTATCTTTGGCTTCTTCTTTTTTACTATGCATTTAGATCTAATGATATTTTTCTAGAAACTATTGCTTAGGATTTATAAGATCTTGTTTTGCTTCTTTTTGGATTTTTCTTTGGATTTATCACAGATTTCTTTTCTTGAGATGCTCATGATAGTATTCGAAGGTATTTTTATATTGTCATTTTGAGATGATTTATGTATATTTTTCATTTATATTATATCATTTTATAATTTGTGCATACATCAAATCTAACAACACTAATTGATATACATTAGTTATCATTTGTAACACACAATTGATAGATAGTATACTAAGGTGATGGATAGCACTTAACACGATGAATAGTCTAACAAGACCATGAGCTAACCACTTGCTAAGAACAATTTTAAGTAATATGTGAATTATTATAAAATGCTATTTAAAAGGATAAAAAATAAAATAATATCATCTTGACTAAGGGTCACATTACCATGACAAGTTTCAAGCGTAAAGGCCAGGAATTAAAGGATTGAATCTAATAACTAAACTTAGTAAATTAAGTATAAAGAAAACTATTTAAACATTTTAAGTATAAGTCATGAATTATCTGGTTCAAGAATAGCAAAGAAAAGTTATCCACACTAATTGGATTGTGGATCAAATAAAATTAGACAACCTAATTTTGCAAATACGATCAAATTATATCTAAACCACAAATTCAACCATAAGTCAAAACAACCCACACGCTTCATCCTTGGGCACAGCATTACCGACCCAAAAACTATATTAATTATTAAATTTTAAGCAGCATCATGAAAGGATCCTCATCTTGAGGAAGCCCTCGGGATGGTAACAGGTTGGTAATTTTGAGCTCTCAGAAAATTAGAGTACCAGAATGCAGATTGTCTTGGGTATCTGGTCCTGTTGGGGTTATTAAAATCAACGTACCACAATCCATAACGAACCTTGTATCCAAAGAAGTACTCAAACACATCCATCAGTGACCACACAAAATATCCCTTGGTATTGGACCCGTTCCTGCAAATCACTCAATCATCATATTTGACGTCAACTGAAACTGAAATTTTTATCATTAGTTTTATAGACAATTTGGATTCATAGAACAGTAGAAATGTACATCATTAAGAAAACATTTAGAACTAATCACGATTCAGACAGACACTACTTACTTAACAGCGGACAGTACGTTCTCTAGATAGTCCCTCAAGTAGTCAATTCTATCGTCATCTTGCAATGTTTCTGGTAAAGGTTGTGGTTTGATTCCATAGCCTAGACATTCAGCAAAACGGTTCACAGGAATCCAAGGAAACATCAAGAAAAGATGAAAGGAACATGTAGCAGTGCAATGCAGTGATAAAATATGAAATTCCATCATTAGATTATTGTTTTGGACCGTTTTCGTAGATGAAGATGGGTGGATTATTGTAATGTTGCTTCAAATACTCCAGTGCTGCTTGTATCCCCCATGGTACCACAGGAAGGCCGGCAGCAGAAAGCTGTTGTTGGAATAAAGTAAAATACTTTATCAGTTGAGAAATCAATGGAAACATGCTGAACTACTACAAAACAACAGAGTTTTGTACTGTAATTCGTTCTTTACCTTTCCGATGAGAATACCATCTCTCTTGGCTGTGCAAATCAGGAAAAGTTTTTGTTTGTTAATGAGTTAATAGCAACAACGACCCAATAATAAAATGAAACTGAAACTTTATTGGACAGTAGAAATATGAAACTATGAGTTTTCTAAAACATAATCTACAAAATACTGTACGAGAAAGATACGATGGTGTGCCATCTTACTATGAAGTGTTCCTCCCATGTCGCGGTAAATATCTCTGGGTTGAAGGTCTTGGTCCGCATCTGCTGCAACGTACAAGGAATGGTAGTGCATGACGCCTATAAAATCAAACGAATTTTTCAAAATTTGAGATTGCTTTTGAGTGAATTTTGGCAATCTGGATCCCACTCTCTGCTTTACCACGGCTGGATAGTCCCCAAAAACGACTGGATCAAGCATCCTGCAAACCACAAAACTGGCATCGTGGATTCATATCATTCAAACCCGGAGCCCACCTTTTCTCTTCAAATGTGACTGGGTAGAAGCTAAACCTTTTTCTCAATTCATTATCTATATGCAAAATCTCGCAAAAACTAAGCAAACTAAAATTTTCAAAGCCGTTATTAAAGACACAAAAGAGGAAGATGGTATTTTCACCATACAATAGTTAAATACATGGAATATTTCATTGGAAGTGCAAAGTAATTCTAAATACATATGCAACTAATTAATTAGTTAGGTCACAATACATACTGTGCTGAAAAAGTTATGTAATTAGTTAATAAGTGCATGCTATGCTGAGACAGTTATGATTAAATGTGGAGGGTAAGAAAAACTTTTCCTTAGAGCATATCAGGGATAACCAAGTAAATTCAGGTATCTTACAGTTTAATTAACAGCCTTGATTTGAGTTCACATAACTCAAGATATAGAATGGATGATAGATTAAGCTTGAGAAAGAAAGGACACACGCAAGTTGTTCGGATCAAGAATCATGTTTTTCTTCAGTGTTCTTTGATTAAAGATCCAGGCTCAAAAATATAATATCTTAACAAAAAGTTTATATAATTTATTTTTATTGCATACAGTGATATTTAATCTCTATGTTCTATCAATATTGATTTTCCAAGAAATGTATGTACTGTCTAGGAAACAGATAGAGATGTTTTTCTTTGAGTCAAATGGGAAGCAAATATACGGCTTCAGGAGTCCCTGAATTGAAGCCCCAGTTACTTACCAACCGATGAGAAAATCCAGGGCTCGCTGGGCAACCTCTGCGTCTTGGGAAGAATTTGACAGCGGTACAACCCACAGGACAAAATATGAAATGCCGATGATGCCTCTCTGAGTACTCTAACAAGATACAGGCAAAAACAAAATAATAGATATTATGCTTTTATAATTCATAGGCACAGATCTAGTCATTAGAGGCAAATGGCAAAAGAGAACTTATGTATCTAATTTCATTTGGTTGATGATGAAAAACAAAAGAATTCTTAAACATAAAGAGATAATGAAAAAGAAGAATTCTTAAACATAAAAGAGTGAAACATAAAATGCAAATGCAGAGATAGATATACCTGAAATTTTCTTCTGTAAATGGATACTGCTTTGGCATGGGCAAGCAATATATGGTAGGCAACAATGTAGGGTTCCACGCTGGAATTGCCTGCCAAGCAATTCCCAAACGGAGGAGAGCATCTCTCTCATGGTCGTCCAATACTTCACTCTGTCCCCGAATTCTTTGAAGCACACTTGTGCATATGCTGCAACGTCATCTCTGCACACTCAAATCATCCATTAAACAACAACAGAGGCCATTCTGAAAGAAAGTGTTGGAATTCCATGGCATTATGATATATTTATTATATATTTATTAGTAACTTAGATTTGTAGGAGTAGTTTACATTACATGATGCTGGGGTCTAGCCATGAGCCATAAGCGGTTTCCAAAGACAGGGGAGTGTCAAATTGGAACAGTGTAACATGCGGTCGAATGCCTGCCCACAATTCAAGCTAGACTTTGTAAATTACTATATACTGTCAGGGTTATAAAGGTAATAGGATTGAGGCAAGATGGTAAAAGAATCTTAATAAAAATAAAAATAAAGATTTCATATAACATTAATCATGTTGCTATCTTGTAATAGTACTGAATGAAGATTTGGCCAAGCAAAAGAGGCATGAATAACAACAAATCAGTATGATAAACTGGGAATGTTTAAATGGATATTAAATATTACAAGAAATAAATTTCCCAATATAGACACTAGAATAAGACTTGGAGCTGTTTATATTTTAGATAAACTACAAGAATAGCTAGTTTAAACATATGCATAATAAGTCTATGAAAAAGTTGTTACATCACTGTTAGGAAAAGCCTTCTAAATAGGACCAAAAAGACAGGGTAACAAGGAACTAAGCTTATACTAAAAATTGTAAATAAACAAGGACCTAGCTCTTCATAAAAATAAAAATAATGGTAATTAAAATAAAAAAAATCCACTAGCATACCCATTTTGCTGAAACAAGGCTAAGATAATGATAATACATAAATACAATTCATTTAGTAAAGGCCCTCATAATTATTGCATAGGCTAATTAGGCTGTAATGCTGTATTACCATGAGCTATCAGCTGATCAATAAGGCTGTTGTAGTACGTGAGACCTTTAGGATTAATGGCACCTCTTCCATCTGGAATCAATGGCTTCATCGTCAACAATATTATCTATCGCAATATATACACATAGCTCGACAGAACAAAGTACAGCAAAGCCCCATGTTCTTCATACGCCTAACATCTTCCTGCAAATTTATTATTAGCTTAATTACTGCACTGCAATACCTTGAAATTTTAATCATAAGCTGACACCGAGATTCTTCTTCAATAGCTTACTTTGTAATGGTGATATTGGTCTGCAGAAATGTCTGCGGTACTGCCGTCCACCATCTTCCCTGATATGGAATAAGAACACAATATGGATAGATTATTATGTTGTATATTTATTATTATGTTGGCTGTATTGGAGATGAATACTGCATATAAGTACACAGAAGAAGTACTACGGTTATAAATTTAGTTAATTTGTTCTACCTGTTACTGAATACTTAATTTCTCTAAAAATGTTTTTAAAACTATCATATATATTTCTACTGTACAATAAGTGCATAAGGGTTGCAGATATAATAAAATATTTAGTTTAATGTAATGTTTTCCTTGTGCCAAAAGTCAAATCTTATCCTTTAAGAACAATCAAATTTTACCGTCAAATCTTCTCGTAACCAAAGGAAAAATCAAATCTTCTCCTGACAAAAGAGCTCTCGATAGATTTATATTATTTACTAAGAACTCTGCAGTCCACTGTTAGTTGGTCTGTTTGGTAAAAGCAGCTCAGCCAGAAGGGGAAAATGAGAGAGACGGAGAGACATTCAGAGATTAGTCAGTGAGAAGCAAAAAATAACCCACCCTGATGACAATAAACATCCCAAACGCTTGGCTTTCGACCGTCCATGTTTGCAGCGCCTTCAACCTAATTTACAGAGAGAGTTCCGCTTGCAAAATTTACAACACTGAACAGGGAATCCGGAGACTAATTGTGTCGTGTAAAAAATTTACGAGAAAACAAAACCGAACCTGAAAAGCAGAGGTTCCGGCACCAAAATTAAATCCAGCAGGAAAATCTTGTCTGGTAATGGCAGAGCCTAAACCAATGTGCCCACAAATGTATTCTGTAATGACCAAATGTATTCTGTAATGACCAACTGCTGCAGCAGTAGCAGCAGGAGGGACTTTGGCAAGTAGCAGCAGCATTCCATTGAATGGGATGATGAGAATGATTGAGAAACAAGGCAAACTTTTACACCCCATAATTTTTAATTTATAGAAGTCTATAACTCAGTACTACCTAGAAGAACTGAAACTGTATTGCAGAGCACATTGCAAACAGCCAACCTTATCCAAAACATTCTACTTACAGCCTATGTTGCCAGAAATGCAAGGGATTTTTAAAGTTTCACGTTTCGTTGCAGAAATGGGATCCCGTTTCAAAATGCCATTGCCTATGAACAGTAACCGTAGGCCAACTACCTGAAACGTTTAATACAAGTTTCATTTTCTTTTGATTTTATTTTTAAATTTTATGGTTTCAAAAATATGAAAGCTTTAGTCTCAATTACTCCATTTGTCATGAATTAAATGCAGGTCTATCATGAAATAAATGCATGTCTGTAGCAGATTGAATATGTGAAATGACAAACATGGAGGGAAAATAATTCCATTCTATGGCAAAGATGGCAATAAGCAACACATTCAAGTGAAGCATTTGGGAATATCCTTTGAACATTGCTATTGTTGTGGCTCCTATGTTGCTCTCCACGGCTACAAATTGTTTCTAAACTTTGTATGGTAAGTCAATGCCTCTGCATCAACCACTCCTCTCTTCAAAATCAGCCAAACTGCAGATTCAAGAACATTTTTGTACATTATCTCTTCATTGGTTTTTATTTTACTAAGATTCTTTTCTTTGAGTCAAAGTTTCTTATTACAATAAAGTTCAATTACTACAATTCATATTCAATAAAATATGAGGGTCTCATTCTCAAAGTCCATGTCTTCAAAAGAAAAGTTAATATAAGAACCTCGTCTTTGGCTTTTCTCTATTCCCATTTCAAGGGGGGTAGCAAATCCTTCTATTCATAAATCTAATTTTGAATCTTGCCTTATGCTTGTTTATCTAAATGAAAGAGTGACTGCATAGTTCTGCACTGTTTTTAGCTCATCTTTAAGGATTTTATTTGATTGTTAACATGCAATGGTGAATCTGCATTTGATTGTTAACATGCATTGGTGAATCTGCATTTGATTGTTAATATGAAAGAGTGAAGAATCACTATAGAGACTAAGTCAGAATTCTCAAGAATATCAATGAAGAAGAAATTAAATTGGTACATATGAAGGTCAACAAAGCCCTCCAGCAACTCTAATAAAGAGATGATGTATGGTCGCTCATTTTTGATGGTCTTAACACCCACAACCATGCTAAAATCCA
>MNCI01029682.1:0-26077 GCA_015680685.1 Gnetum montanum
CCAGAGCCCTTTAGATCAAATGCCTCCCAAGATTCATATAGTCATGTTTAACATACATTGTATTTGATTAGATCAAGGTTGGAAACCTTCCTAGAAAAATGGCTACTCCTAGAAATCCTCTCATCTTCCTATAGGTTGCTAGAAATGAGCCATGAAAGGCTCTTCTTGATTTAGTCTTTGGTGTCTATCTGATTTCTCTTGAAATGTACATATCTTGGAACCTACCTCCTCTTAAGAAGAGCAACATTCATTTAGAATTAGCAGATTAATCCATCACTATCCCCTTGGGATTAGTGAAGGACTTTGTGACTACTATCTCTAGGTGGTTGTTGATTTACTGGTGCTCAAGGTTGACAATTACAAGTGGCACTTTCCAATCAATATGGGAAGGGCTTGGTTGAGCACTATTTATGTGAAAATGGGCAGTAGAGATCTTTCCCTAGAGATTTCCAAGGAAAATGTAGAAAGATTAAGATGAAGAGAGTTCCATGCATCACATACAATAATACCAAGTGTAACTGCATGTAGAAACTTTGATCTATCAAAATCACATCAATCAAATCATGCAAACAATGTGTAGATTAATCTAAAATCCAAAAGTGCTTGTATGTAGTAGTCATAGAATAGGAGGACACCCACTGGTTGATAGTTAATTTTGAAAGTAGCACACTTTGCATTTAATCTAGTAAGATCCTTATTTATGCCTATGTTGAAGGCATGGATGTACTAAAGTAAGTTCATCACCAACTCTCCAATAATGAACCTAATGATATCAATTTAGAAGAGCTAGAAATCTTTGATAATTTTAAACAAGAGCCCTTAGAGTTGAAAACTCTACCTATTGAAATGAACTATGCATTTTTGAAAAATGACAAGGTGGTAATATTCAATGCCAACCTTTCTCCTTTGCAAAAAATAATTCTATTAATGGTGGTAAACAAATGGCCAACAACCTTTACTTGGTCATATCCTAAACTCATAGGGATTGATGCTCAAATATGTTAACATTGCATCTATACCAATCTGACCATGAAGCAAAAGAGATAGCTGCAATGATGACTAATTCCCAATTTAAAGAAAATCATCAAAGAGAAAATTGAACAACTCCTCAAGGTGGGCTTCATCTATCTAATTGTAGATAGAAGGTGGGTTAGCCCACTTGTAATTATGCCAAAGAAATGTGGCAAGTGGCAAGTTTATATTGATGTCACACTATTGAACATGGTGATGTTCAAAGATCATTTTCCATTGTTATTTGTGGACTAGATGTTGGATACTATTTCTAGGCATTGATATTATAGCTTTTTGGATGGTTATAGTGGCTATAACCAAATTCAGATCATGCTCAAGGATCAAGACAAAACAACATTCACAACTCCTTATGGTATTGTAAGATGTCCTTTGGTTTGTAAAATGCCCTTGCAAGTTTCCAACGCTTAGTCCTGAGCATTTTTAGTAGCAAATTGGTAGTGGGGTGGAAGTCTTCATGTATGACTTCTCCACCTATGACACTACATTTTGGCAAGTTTTGGACTACATTGAGCAAGTGCTTAAAAGGTGTGTGGAGACCAATCTTTAGCTTAATTGGTAGAAAAGCCATCTGATGGTCCAAGAGGGCATTATGCTTGGTCATATATTTTCTCAAGAAAAATCAAGGTGGACCCTAAAAAGATTAAGGTCACCCAAGGAATAACCCACCAATCAAAAACCCTTAAATATTTCTAGTCATTCCTTGGACACACTAGCTACTATCGATGATTCATAGATAATTTCTCTAAGATTGCTAAACTATTGGTCAAGCTCACAAAGAAATATTCTTTGTTCATATGAACCAAGGAATGTGAAAAGGCATTCTAGTAGCTTAAGGAGAAGCTTGTAGAGACTCCAATTCTATGAGCACCAGACTACTCTAGATCATTTCACATCATGAAGAATGCATTGAACTATGCCTTGGAAGACATTCTTACACAATTGGATGGTCAAAAACATCCTTATTACTTCCATTTCTCAAGCCAAAGCATTGTGGATGTAGAACTAAACTACATCACAATAAAAAAGGAGTTGATGACAATGGTGTATGCCATTGAGAAGTTCAAACACTATGTGCTTAGGTACAAGGTGTTTGTGCACATGGACCATAGTGCCATTCACTTTCTCATGAACAAACCGATGATGAGCCCCCATGTCACATGGTGGCTAGTGATCTTACAAGAGTTTGATCTTACAATGACAGATTGAGAATGTGATTGTTGACCACTTGTCTTAGTTATGATGGGACAACAAAGAGGAGGAGAGCATGCTTTTTGATCAATATTTTGATAAACTTTTCTTTCCCAATGCAATAAATGAATAAGTGCCCACTGAACCAAAATTATATGATGGCATTTTTACTTATCTTCTTACTTAGAAGATGCTGCAAGACTTGGACCATCGAAAAAAATAACAATTTCATCATCAAGTTAAATACTTGATGGAAATCAATGGATACCTTTACAAGGTGTGTGTTGATGGCTTGGTTCATTATTCTGTTCCTAATGCTACTCAACTACACATTCTCCAAGACCTTTATGGGGCCTACTATGTAGGGAGATACATGGCCATTAAGATCATGATGGTAGGGTATTACTAGCTAATAATCTTCAAGGACACTCACCAATTTTTTTGCTCTTGTAAATAGTATCAATAAGATGGTGGGGTGACTGCTTAAATGGAGGGACCTCAATAGTGGATCCAACCACTAGAACCCTTCAAAATTTAGGGCATAGACTTCATGGATCCCATCACATCCATATCAAATAGAAATATGTACATAATTGTCAGTATTGACTATTGTACCAAATGGGTAGGAATAGTAGTTGTCACCAATAGGCTAACATCTTAAACCTAACAATTAGCAAATATATGAGAGACTGGAGCACAAAACTAAATGATGCCCTTTGGACCTACCACTTCACATGGAAACTCTCTATAGGCTACTCTCCCTATGAGCTAGTGTATGAAAAATTACCAACTTCTCCTATATAGTCTGAGCTCCCTACGCTTTTAATAGCTTGTAACCTTGACCTTAACCTTAGCCTAGCACAGAAAGAAAGATTGATCAACCTTAAAGTGCTAGATAAGAATATATTGGTAGCCCTATCATTGAATGAATTGTAGAAGGTATGTAATAAAAAATTCCATGACCTTAGAATACAAAAGGTAAAATTTCAACCTAGAGATAAGGTCCTCTACTAGAACCCCACACATGTACCTCAACGAACTAAGTTCTAAAAATTGTGGAAAGTGCCTTACATCATTTATGAAACCTTTTCTTCTAGGATCATGTTGATCTACAAACCTGAGAGCCCAAACAAGAAAAAATTGATCAACATGCAACAAGTTAAACCTTTCCACAAATCCAAGCAATCTAGTGAAATCAACGCCTCCTTGGATGGACAACCTCACTCAATTTTTTAGATCTCCTCCTTCCAACTCGCTCATGGAGGAGATGGCCAATAATGCTAATCATTACAATGGCTCTTCAAGTTTTCTACCTTTTTGTTTTACACTTTCTTTATTTTTATACTTTTTCGTTTTACACTTTGTTTTTTTTCCAAATTTTTATTTTAACACACCATTAGTATGTTTTATTTTTCTTCAATATTTTACAATTTATTTTATATTTTCCTTTATTTTGGTGTGAATTTTCCTTATTTTCTAATAAAATATCTTTGTTTTCAATTGGACACAGTGATGTTGTAGTTGTTTGTCAATGGTGGTTTGTATCGAATTTTTTTGATTGCTAATGTCTAGTTTCTATTTTTGAATTTCAATGACTGATGACTAAGATAAATTTTCCTTTTCATGAAATAGGAAGTGAGTCCATGTCATCCACCCATTCACAAACTCTATGGTTTTCCTTGTTTTTGAAATATGAGGTTCCTTTTTC
Source organism: Gnetum montanum (assembly GCA_015680685.1). Lineage (NCBI taxonomy): Eukaryota > Viridiplantae > Streptophyta > Gnetopsida > Gnetales > Gnetaceae > Gnetum > Gnetum montanum. Next base: position 3,929 of record MNCI01029682.1, read on the forward strand.
ATTATGAAACTTTAACAAGCTTGTGACCTTGCTAGTTTTCAAACATGGGAAAGATTCAAAGGTTTGTAAAATATGTAACTTCAAAGGGACTTGGTACTCTTTGTACCTCTTTACTCACTCAGGTGCATAAGTGTTTTCATGGATTTCTTACTGTTCCATGTTGACAAATAATAAGAAGTTGAATAAGTCTTTGCATGATGTGGTTCCTATAACGACGGAAAATGTCGGCAGCTGGAAAATACCAAACAAAATCCCACATACACAGTTTTAACCACGGATCCGTGCAAGGGCTACGCTGGAAAAACGAATCCGCGGTGCCCTGAACGGTCTTCTCGATCAAACAGGGACTTACTAATCAGTAGAATGATGGAGATTATGAATATCTCATGGAACGATCTGATTCGAGGAATCGCAAAATGAGGGGAAAATGACGTAGATGAATTGTAACGATGATAACCTTAAACACGATAAGAGGAGGCTAACACAAGAGAAACGCGTAGTTTCACAATCTACGCTTTGACTTGAAAAATGTATATTTTGTATATCACGTTACACTGGGGAGACCTCGATTACTTGATGTAAGGCAAGCACAAAACAACAAGAAAACTGTCCAAACAGAAGTCTGATCTACCTCGTGGGCCAAAGCTGGGATGCAAGGAAGGTCAAGCTCTGACGTCTATCGATCAACTGTTTCTGACCAATAGAGTCTGCAAACCATGCAAGATGATCTCACGATCTTTGATCCGCTTCTTTCGCCTTAGGTAATTTCTGTTTAGGACCGCCAATGATCGGTGATGGAGAAAGTTGTGTCTTCCCCAAAAGAACGATTACTCTTGTTGCTGATGCCCAAAGTGAACTGTGCTTTGTTTCTGCCGGAAGGTGATGCTGTCAACAATTGCCAGAGTGCTGCTCTCTCTGTCTCTGCTCAAAGCGATAAGTGCTTCTATGCTCAGAAAAATGTCCTTGCCTCTTTGATTTGCCAGCCCTTGTATCTTTGTCAACTGGGGTATTTATAGGCTGCGACGTCCTGTGGAAAAGGCGCAACCCTGATGACGTGTGTCTCGAATGTTTCGGGTACTATTGGCCTGACCATTTTTGTGTCAAACTTTGTGACTATGCACAATAAGCTTATTTGTGTATTGTGCATGTAAAGAACAGATGCGCGTCGGGCATGTTTCAACTGTCTTTTGGTTATATTACGCTCATTCACGCTGCGTTGCGTGCACGAGCGTAACATAACATGGAAACAATGGATTCAAGCTATTTTACGCTCGCTTATGCAGCTACACATAATGAAGCGTAAACGATGTCTAGCTTGGCGATGCAATATGCTGTGATACGCTACGTTGCGTGATGAGCATATGATGACCAATCCGCACGCCAAGAGAAAAGGGTTGATCTGTTGCACTTTCTTAGACTTTGCCTTTGACTATTTTCGAGCTCATTACGCTGCTGTGCATAACAGAGCATAAACTTGGCCTTGAAAAAAAGACTTAGCAAAATATACGAGAAGTCGCATATTATGTTGCTCAAGCCTCTCCCCATGCCGAAGTAACTAGCCTTCTGATGCTGGACTATGTTTAAACAGAATCATGTTAAGCGCCATTATGCTATGTCGCGTGATATAGCGTAAACAGAGAAAACATAGTAAGATTAGGAATCTGCACAGGAAGTTGAAGACTTGATGCTACGCGCCTCTTGGTGTTGCTCTGTTTTATTCTCCCTTCTAGAATTTTGACATGCACCCTTGCCTGAATTGCGAATCTTTGCCTGAGGCCGAATCAAAATTTTCACGGTGTTTCAATGGCCCCTCTTTGTTGATGGCTAGAGGGCTTGCCCGAAAGACGTCGACAAAGAATACGAAACAACGGATCGGTAGAAGCACCAACAGCATCCCTCAATGGCTACTCAAGCATTGCCTTGTCAACATGGAAAAGCAAAGCTGGAGGGAATGAGAGATAGGATGGTAGGAGTGTGGAATACGCTTACTGAACGCACAGAAATGTATGCACACTTATGTCAACAGGAATGCTTTCAGCCGAGTGTAGCGCATCAGCCTGAGATTTCTCTATCACAGATTATAGCAGGAATGCTTGCAAAAGGAGCATGACGCATCACTTCTGCGATATCTTTGCTACAGCGCTTAACCGTGTTATGGGCTTGATTGCACTATGAGTGTGAAAGATGAGTGTTTGCGTATGTAGCTTTTGGATACGGGAAGAAGGTGGTAGGGAAGAAACGAAATAAGAGCTAAGGGTAGGATTATGAGAGGTATAAGCATGCAGTTCTAAGTCGCCAGGAGAACCTGAGTAGCCATCTCAAAACGTTGTTGTTCTTCATCGCTCAGATGGACGCACCTTTGAACCACACCCTCGAAGTAAGTAACCTGCAACCACAGAAGAAAATAAAGGACACCATTGCTCATGCAAACAAGAGGCGAGGTTGTCGAAATGAGCGCCATTTGATGAGAGATAGAGCGATCAGGCCATGAAGAAGGAGCTGTAGCATGAGGCCGAAATTGCCAATCCTGACGATTGGCCCAACATATCGTCGCCAAAAGACATCAGACATAGTGCACCTAACTGGTTAGGCAAAGAACCAGCTAGATGAATCTGCGAAGCCAGTGTCTGATAGCGATGATTAGCATAGGTCCCCGAGGTCGTTGTTGACGAGGATTTTGTCGGGGCTCTGGTTGGCGAGACTAAACTCTCAGAGGTACCACCGCTGTAGTGGGCGTAGCGACGACATCTCCAAGGGATCAGTAAGATGCCTCTCAGCTCATCCAAGGAATCAATAGGATGCCGGTGGGGTGGCGACGCTGGGACTGTCCCAGTATACCACCTCGTTCATCGTGCAGCTATACAGAGATGATCACTCTCACTTGATTTGCATGGAAGCAGTCTATAAGTCCCAGTTTTAAGTCCTGGTAGACTGTCATTGCTGGTTTTAAGTCTCAGCAGACCATGGTCCCAGTTTAAAGTCTGGGTGGACCGAGAAGTGCTAGTTTTATGTCGTAGCGGATGGTGGTGTGTTTGATTTATGGTCTCAACAGACTATGCTATGGATGTCAGTTTCGTGTCATGACCCAGGGATAGATCTATGCTGGTTTTACATCTCTGCAGACGGCTACTTACCTATGCCATTTTTGTGTCGTGGCGGACAACCAATGCCAGTTTAGCATTGTGGAGAACGCATGCAAAAGATGCCAGTTTTTCGTCTTTGCGGACCTGTACAACATTGCCAGTTTTACATCATAGCGGACAGTTATAACTTGCCAGTTTAGCGTCGTAGTAGACGGTCAGTGCCAGTTTAGCGTCATGGCGGACGCGTGCAAGGAATGCCAGTTTTACGTCGTAGCAGATGGTGGTTGCCAATTTAGCATCGTAGCGGACGATTGTTGCCAGTTTAGCGTCGTAGCGGACGATTGTTGACAGTTTAGCATTGTAGCAGACGATTGTTGCCATACCTGATTGTTCACACTGGAGACGCTGCTAAATGTAATACCGCTTCAGATATACATGATTTATAGGGTTCGGTAATTCATTGCCATTGACGTCTGCTAATTTGAATGCTCCGTTGTTGCACGCATCAACCACCGAGAAAGGGCCCTCCCAGTTTGCAGAGAACTTGCCTACTGGTTCACGCACGGCCTTGAGAACTAGATCTCTTTTCTTGATCGGGCACTACTAAAGGTTGTGATGATGTTTCTGTCTCTGTTTGCCTTGATACTTTTCAATCGTGTCAAGAGCCTGTATCCGCTGCTCTTCTACTGAATCCAGATCCGTGATTTGAGACTCGGTGTGTTGAGCCTCATTTATAACCATGGAGAGGACCATTCTTAGAGAAGGAATTTGACAACTTAAGAGGTAGCACTACTTCAGACCCGTAAACTAGACTATAGGGCATACTACCTGTAGCTGTCCTACATGTAGTACGATACGCCCATAGCACATAGAGGATCTATTCGTGCCACCGTCTTTTGTTGCCGTCGAGCATTTTCTTGAGCAGATTGATGATCACTTTGTTCGTTGCTTCAACTTGACCATTCGCTTGTGGGTAATAGGGGGAGGAAAAAGATTGTCTAATGCCCAGGTTATCACAGAAGGATTTGGTTTCCGTGCTACTAAACTGCGGCCCATTGTCAGTCACGATAGTCATCGGGAGGCCAAATCTGGTTACTATATTGTCCAGGATAAAATGGCAAATCTGCTGAGATGTGATCTTTCACAGGGGAATAGCTTCTACCCACTTTGTAAAATACTCAGTGGCGGTAATGATGAAGCTATGACCTGCGGAAGATTTCGGCATGATGGGGCCTATAATGTCTAGTCCCCATCGTTGAAATGGCCATGATATCTGCGTTGTATGTAATTCTGTAGGTGACACGTGTATGAGATTCGCATGACGCTGACATGTGTCACAAGTTTTAACCTTTGTCAGGCAATCCTTTTCCATGCATAGCTAGTAGTATCCTAAGCGACGGACTTTTAGGGCCATAGCCCGTGGTGCTACGTGGCAACCGTACAGTCCCTCGTGAACTTCGCCGACTATATGCTGCGCTTGGTTTTTGTCAATGCAAGTAAGCAGCACGCCATCAAAGGAGCATCTACAAAGAGTGTTGTCTCCGATGATGACGTATTTCCTAGCCCGCTTGCGGATCCCATCTTTCTGCGCATGTGTCAATTCAGACGGTAGCTCACCCTGTAAAAGGTAAGTTTTAATGTCGTCGTACCATTCAGGTGTGCTTCCCTCGAGAAGAGAAGAGATTTGCGCCATCTAAATGATAGGATCTGCGTAGTCTGTTATCAATGTCGGGTAGCTGTCAAAAAGATGTGAAGGCACGTTCAAAGCTAGTGTAGCCAATGCGTCGGCCAGTGTGTTGTTAGTGCGTGGCACGTGCTGGGCATCGATGGTTGCAAATCGTCTCAGAAGATCTTTAGCTTTATCGCAATAGGGCTGCAAATGTACAGCCTTACAGGTGTAGACTCCTATGATCTGATTTATAACAAGCATCAAATCGCCCCTAATCGCCAGGTGTCGAACATCGAGTTCACTGGCAGTTAGTAATCCCCTGAGGAGCCCCTCATACTCTGCCACGTTGTTTGTATAGGGGAAGGTCAAGCGATAAGTGTGTAGATGCACATCCTCAGGTGATAGCGTAATAACAGTGGTAGCACTGCCACCTTTAGCGGTTGAAGCTCCGTCGAAATGCAACGTTGCTTCGGGGCCTGTCAAGATAGGGCTTAAACTATGTACATGTTCATCAGGGAACTCTGGTTCTATAGTCACCTGATTGTTAATTGGTGACGTTATTAATTGGTCAGCTATTGCCTAGCCTTTCGTAGATGATTGGCCAATATAATGCAGATCGAATTCTGCCGTGATAGCCTTCTAGCGAGCTATTTTACTACTCTCGTATAGGTTGTGCGTAATGGCCCTAAGAATGTTGTTTTTACAGATGATGTTGACCTTGCTACGGAAAAGATAATGCCTACACTTTTTAAGCGTAAAAACTAATGCTAGAAAATTATGCTCTATGTCGTTGTACCTCGTTTCGTATGCACATAGGGCATGACTCAAGTAGTACATGGGCACTTCCGACCCATCATCCCTCCTTTGACAAAGTAATGCTGCTAACGCTACATCCTAAGTTGCAAGGCAAATGTAAAATGGTAAGTCCCTTTGTGGTGGGAAAACCATCGATAAATGTTGCATTTCTTGTTTTAAGCTGTCAAACGCACGTTGGCAATCATCGGTCCATTTGAAATTAACCCCCGTTTTCAGCAAGTGTTGCATAGGGTGTAGCTTGTCGGTTAATCTCGAGATGAACCGACGGATAAATTGTAAGCATCCCTGTAACCCACATAATTCCTTAAGGTCTGTAGGAGGTGTTAACTCGACAATGGCTTTGACCTTATCAGGGTCAACTTGTATGCCCGTTTCCAACACCACAAACCCCAGCATGCGTCCGGTTTTGACTCCGAATACGTACTTCTTTGGGTTAAGCCGAAGCTTGTATTTGGAGCATCTTTTAAGGACTAACTCCAGGTCTCCTGAATGATCCTCAGACTCTAAAGACTTAATAGCTATATCATCTACGTAATCATTCAGTCTTGCTAGGAGGTAATCACTAAAGATGTATGTCATGGCTCGCTGATACGTTGCTTCGGCATTCTTTAGACCAAAAGGCATCATGGTATAACAGAAAGTGCCCCAGGGCATCATGAACGTTGTTGTCAATTGATGTTTTGGGTTGATGCGGATTTGATTATAGCCCGAAAAGTCATCCATGAAGGACAGAAGTGCATGCCCAGTTGTCGTATCGACTAGTTGATCTATACTTGGAAGCGAGAAGTTATCCTTGATTGTGGCCTTATTCAAATCCCGGAAGTCTATGCAGATGTGTATGCTTCCGGTCTTCTTTGGGACGACTACAATGTTAGATACCCAATCCAAGTAATCAACCACACGAATGAAACCAACCTGATACAGTTTGGTGATTTCATCACGCACGGCTAGCGCGATCTCTGGCTTGATTTTTCGTACCTTTTGCCTAATTGCTTTAATCTTCGGGTCCAAGATTATGTTATGCTGGATTAACCTGGGATCTAGTCTAGGCATATCCTCGTATGACCATGCGAAGACTGTGATGTTGTCTTGCAGGACCTGTTTTATGGCATCGTGCGTTTTTTGGTCTAGTAAAGAGCTGACTTTAAGCGTTTTGGCTTCACCCTTATGCGTAACGATAGAGACCTCACTGAGGGGGTCTTCAGTTATGTCTCCACCCTCTAGGTCTAGCGTACGTGTCAACTGTTCTGGCCATTCTGGGGACATCTCTGACGCGACTATGGTTACATCTTCTAAAGGGGGGTTAACGTCTACTAGCGTGGAGTCGAATTGTCTAACTACCTTCCCGTATGGGCCTGTCAAAGTTAGAGGTGCTGAAAATGTTACGTCCATTTGCCGTCTGCCCTGCAAAACTACCAAGTGTGTAAATGATTAGGAGAAAGGTGACGTGATGTCGTCGAATGTGGAACGCTAACTAAATTTTGAATATTGTAAACAAGCTGTAATTAATGCAAACCCGATTACGAGGCGATAAGCTGTGGTTGTTTAACATCCTTTTGGACAGTGGCGCATGCGATATCAGCCACATTAATATCTTGATTTTTGGATTCCGTTTTAGGAAAGTCCCACTGAAATTGGATATCAAGTCGGTGATCCTCGCATATAAGTAAGTGGTTTTTGATGAGGACAGGCTGCTGGCTATTGTGAATTTGAATTCGTAACTGTTGCTGAGCGAGAGAAGAAAGAGCAGAGGATTAGAGCATGTGATTTTGCGAAGATTTGCAAGTGTTAAATGGTGAAAAATTCTGAAGCTGTTACAATGGCACCAAAAATCAAAAGGAAGAATGCAAAACTGGCCAAAATCGATGAGGTGCAAGAAAATCTGGAGCGCGTTTCGCAGGCGGTGGTCGATGTTCGTGACCCTACGCCTTTGAACCGGTAGGTCATTCCTTACATGATTATGTTTTTTTTAATGTCTACTTTTCATGGTATCTTTTGCGTAATGTGGATTTCAAATTATGGACCTCGAGTTAATGCAAGGATTTGATGGGGTTGCGTCTACCGCCGTTGTCAGGGACGAACCTTGCGTTGTTGCAAGGGTTTGGGCGATTTCGGCCTGGATAACTAGGCGTAATTTATAAGTTTTCTATATTAGTCATGCAAATGTAAATCTAGGTGTTAATGTATGTATTGGATTTTCTGTATAGCGTTACGCTAGCCTGTTCTGATTATCTTGGATATTGTCGGGGTTTTGTGTTGTATAAACCCCATCATCCCCAATGTCCCTCCCCCGCAAACGCGGTTGCAAGGGAAGGCCATATGGTTTTGATGGGATGCGCTGGAGTTTCTACAGTTCTTACTACACAACTACAACGTCATTGTGTGGTCTGATTTGTTCGGCGATATTGTCGGTGCCATTTTAGAGCACCTGCTGGTGGGTTCTGCACAAGGGATTCTGGCCTTCTTGACAGACGGGGCCATCGATACGAGTCGTCCCAAGGACCGAGAACTTAGCGCCCGAGGCTTAAGGTGCTTAAACTGGATCTGGGAAATGGCTCAGTTTAGTTGTTATCATGCATATAACACGCTGTTCGTGGCTCGCCATGTCTCGACCTATTTCCAGAACCCACAAGGCACAGTGTACTACGCAGGTGGGTAAGCAAATTTTGTTAACTGTATTTTTTTTTGTTATATGTCTATCATTGATGTGAAGTATAAAATAAGCCTATGTGTAAAATGTAAGATAAGCCTATGTGGTATGGTACAGGTTTTTTATTCATGACAACAGGTTAGTTGGAAATGGAGATACGTTAGCATGGGCCGAAACGGCAATAATGGCATTTACCTCAACTAGCAACGTGCACGCTGGTGTTATAGGGCAGATTGGCTTTGACATGCATGAGTACCCCACCCGCTATGCTAAGGCTTTTGAGAATTACCAGAAATTCGGGTGGCTGCATGATGACTGGACCTTAGATCCGCCCCTTACCGTTGAGCACGTGCAGAGGAACCTTCCACCATTTCCCTTGCCATTTGGACCTGGTAAGGCTATTGTATAGTCAATTATTGCGTAGTATAGTTGTAAATTATGAGCGTTGCATAATAGTATTTTAGTTTCACTTGTGTTTTACATGGTTTAGTCACAAAATCCCGGGAGATTACCCTTACGATTTCCGACCACGAGGTGAGCACCGTCCTCTTCCGCTACGGTGACATCAAGGACGCACAGCGCTGGCTCGGCCACTCGGTGGCCCTAGTTGCGGTGACCACCAAGATCCGAGCAGCAGGGCTAATGCATCTATTTTTAGCTATAACTCCTGATGTCCCCACCAGTGAAATGCTGACCCTGGTCAACTCCTTCAACGAAAAGGCAGAGCGTTTTTGCACGTGTGTACATCACGTATGCGTAAGCTTTAACATTGACGCTCAGCTCTTCCCAGACCTATTTGGCGTCCCCTCGGATGACCTTCCCATAAGTGAGAAGGCGAAGAGGAGCCTCGACTTCCAGCAGTGGCTGGAGGAGTGGGTAAGGGTCCCGAAGGAGGCTAAAGGGTTTCCTTGTGAAAGATTCCAGATGGGCATTGCCAAGACAATTTATCCCCTTTTTCGGGCTTGGACCTTCCCCAAAATGCTCTCGCAAGGGAAGTTCTTTTCCATAGAACAGACCTGTATTATGCGGGAGGTTCTGGAAGAGGAGACCCAGTTCAATTGGGCAAGCTATTTTGCCAAGGGACTATGCAATGAGATGATCAAACTTCGCAAGAAGCTTGAATCTCGTTTCAATGTGCATTACGCCTTCTTCATAGCTTGCCTTCGGCATTTTGCAGAGTTTCTGGTCGTCCAAAGGAATGGGGTCTGGGTGCAGCAAGACCGAGACCAGCTATCCAAACCCTGGATAACCCATATCCTCAGTACTACTCGTGGGCAGGATTCGCCGGAAGGGATCAGGGAGTCATTGTCTATAACGACCAAGGAGTTGGCGGTGTCTCGGCTGCGAGGCCCCGACAGTATAGGCAGGATAATGCCTACTTACACTGGAGATGCCTCACGGGGAAAACGTCTGGCGGAGGAAATCATGGAACCTGCAGCTCGGAGCAAAAGGCTTCGTATAACCGAGGCCTCTCTGGAGCCTGGGAGCAACGCAGGCCGAACTGTGGTGATCAAAGTTCAGCGAAGTAAGCCTCCACCTGGTAAGCGTGAAGGAACTGTATTACGCAATGTTTGTTTGGAATGTTTGGAATGATATACTAAGGTTTTGTGATATTGCCAGTGAAAATTATGGAGGAGCTGACCCCTGAGACGGGGGAAGTATTACTAAGTCGTGGGGAAGGGGCCTCAATTTTTGAAAAAGAGGCCCCAACTGTCGATACAAGCATCACACAGACTCATGCGTATGGGGAGGCCCCAGCTACTGGAACCAGCGATGCACAGACTCAAGTGCGCGAAGAGGAAAAGGAGGCGGAAGATGTTGGCAAAGTCGCCACTGTCACCGGTAGAGGTAATGAGTGTGTTAGCACGTTTGCAGGATTCTGTAAATAGATGAAGTTTCTAACTAGATTACGCTATAGGAGAAGAGGATGTATCCACGTCTGTCGTTGTGAGCAGAGCATGGAGAGACTTCCCTAACAAATTTTCCTTCATGGAAGGCATTGTCAGTGACATGATCGAGCGCCTAGACCACGTCGAACCTAGAGTTGGTACGTTATGGTTGTAGTAAGGTTGTGATATTACATAGTGGTAATGTGTCACCAACATTGATGATTGTTTCTGTTAGGAGCTCACCTCCGATGGGATCCCACGGAGCCCATTGATTTGGACACAGTGGAGCCTCCATCTGATGGGGTAGTCGTGCCATGCCACATTTATGAGGAAATGCGTAAATGTGCGTTACGCTCGACATGCTCCTTATGGGAGAGTAAAGGCGTCAATGAAGGCCTTTGGAAAAGGCTGCAGAGGTCAGAGTAGAGGGTTGAGTCTCTGACCAAAGAGGTTGGAGACCTAAGATCATGGTGCGACTTCCTACAGGAACGGGCGACAGGGGATGAAGACTGGCCTACCACTGTTGTCGACTACTCCTGTTATTGGACTGCCATCAAAAACAACATATAGACTACTCAGGCGTTGGTAGAGCAGCGAATGTAGATAGAACTCCTAGCTCAGAAAAGCCAGGATTGGAGGGATTATTGTGCATGTGTGCAAGAGTGGGGGTAGAAGGAGAAAGACCACAAACATCTATATAAGCAAGAAAGCATCTCTTATCGAAAACTTTATCATGATTCTGCTGTCAAGGCCCAATCTCTGGAAGTCTTCCTGGACATCATCGGAGCATTAGAAGCTTTCAAGAAATTTGAAGAGCAGGTGACTGTAAGTGCATCTCCGGAAAGGGAGATGACTATCCCTGGGGGCCAGAGAACAGTCCCTACATTCTTTCCTGATCCGCCTCGCTGGACTAGCATGGAGAAAGGGAAAGTGAAGGCTGGAGCTACCTTGGGAGAGGATGTGTGGCCAGATCTAATGGAGGAAGAGATTATGAAGCACCTGTGGGCTGGCCTGGAGAAGCTTTCCTTCGCTGCGGAAGCAAGGCCATCGCGAGTAAGCTTCTGCATGACTAAATCTAAATTCTCTGATTGTTTTGTCAAGTCTTGCCTTGCTAATATGTTTTCTTCTTTTGTATCTAGATACCAGAAGAGGATAGAGAAGACGAGCCAACTGAGGAGTCAGCAGAGGAAGCAGTAGAAGCAGAGGAAGAAGCAGAGGAAGAGGAAGAATGTAGTGATGAAGAGCATCCTCCCATGGAGCCCGTGCCGAAACGAGGACCTCATGAAGAGGAAATTCTTCGTGAAAGAATAATTCCCAGAAACGACGGCCCACTGGAGGACGATCCATTAGGGCTGGATCCGGACTTAAGAGATACTAGCGACAGTGGTAATAGAAGAAATGCATAATTGTGGTTTACACATAGTTTTATTGATGGTGAAGTCAAGTATTTTTTTATGAATGACTGAAAAGACGCGTTATAAGACCTGGTGGATGTTTTAAGTGTCAATTATTTTGTCTTTTTTTTGGCTTTTATGCTTTTATCTGCACAGCGTGAACATAATTATTAAGGATTTCACCTGAGTTATGATAATAGTATGTAATGGCTAGTTTAAGGCCATCGCGGGCCGTCATATGATTCTGCGTAAACTAGCAGCTAGTTTAAGGCCGTTGCGGGCCTACTGCGTAATCAAGCGTAAATAGTCCTAGTATGCAATCCTGCGTAACTAGTTTAAGGCCGTTGTGGGCCTAAGCGTAATACGCGTAAATGATAATGGTATACAATTCTGTGTAACTAGTTTAAGGCCGTTGTGGGCCAACTAGTTTAAGGCCGTTGCAGGCCAACTAGTTTAAGGCCGTTGCGGGCCATGGCTAGTTTAAGGCCGTTGTGGGCCAACTAGTTTAAGGTCGTTGCAGGCCAACTAGTTTAAGGCCGTTGCGGGCCATGGCTAGTTTAAGGCCGTTGTGGGCCATGGCTAGTTTAAGGCCGTTGCGGGTCATCTGCGTAATACAGCAAGCGTAAATGATACTTGTACACAATTTTGCGTAACTATGCTAAAGTGATCAGAAAACATGAATATCATGCGTACGAGAAATATAATAGCGTGAAAATAAATGACAAGTGTAAGAACCGAAAACGAATGTAACGTGAAAATGCATGAAATAAAACTACTAAGTATGAACCATGATAACTTGCTAAGACATGATAATGTACGCAAAGACCAACATTCAACCATTAATACGCAATTGTCTCTTGATGGCCTTTACGTTGAGCGTTGCGTAAGGGCGAGGAGACTTATGGTTTGACTCCTCTACGCTGCCATCCAGAAATGGCAGGTCGGCCCAAGATAGACTATCATCATTGCTGTCAGTTTGTTGAGGGATTTGGAGATGGGTCTGGTCATCAGTCGTTTCTATCTCCGAACCCTATTCTTCTTCAATGTTATTGATGGTCGTGGGGGTGATTTCGTCACCGCGTACCACAACCTCCCCTCCGGCATAGGGCAAGTGTATCTCTTGGTGTATCAGTGATGAAACCGCCCTCAGCTGGGCTAACCACGACCTCCCCAAGATTAGGTTGAACCCTGGCATCTCCTTGACGACTAAGAAAGTGGCCTCTGTTGGGAATTGATCCCCCGCCACAAAATCAATACGCATTGTTCCCTTGACTTGAACACGTGCCCTCTTGAACGATTTTATGCAAGTCGTCGTCATGGGAGTGATCTGGTCGACCAGACCCAACCTATCCACGATGGAATAGGGAATGACATTGGTAGCTACGCCATCATCTATGTGCACTCTTCGGATCCAGTATTGACCGACCCGAATGGTGATGAACATAGGTTCAGTTGTGACCTAACCCTTCTTAGGATCTTCTTTGATAGACTCATCGTGAAAGATCAGTGAAGTAGGCGTAGGTTGCTTAGCTTCGGAAGGAAACATGATAGCATGTATCGCTTCCTCTTCCGCTGGCAAGCTTTCATCCACTGATATGGATGTCAGCATGCGAACCATAGCCTCACGGTGTTCTTGAGACGTCATAAGCAAGTCATAAAGGCTCTAGGTTATGTTTTTTTGTTTAAGAGCCTGTTTAACTTGTGTAAATGTGTCGAGGAGGTCTTTCTCTTAGCTACGTTGTTTATCCCCCTTGTCCTCTTCCATTCGGCCCAAGAGACAGAGCTCCCGAGGTAGAGCGGTATCAGTTGGGGGGTTGTTCTTTTTCTTGCCAAGAGAAGGCAGTTGCGTTTCTGCACCTTTATCCTGCCTCTGAGGTACAGGCGAAGGCACAGGGGCTAGGGGCCTAGGCTTAGGGAAGCTGAGCGTGAAATGGTCTTTCGTTGCATTAACTGATGTGTCCTCTCCCTTTTGTTTGGGAGGTGATGGTTGAAGCTTTTGGTTGGAGGTCTGCCCTTGCCTGAGAGGAGCAGCCTGTGGTTTTGGTGCCCTGATAATGAAGGCCATCCTAGGCATGGGCGCGGACGAGGCCATGGCTTGACTGTTGCTGTGTGACTGAGGGTGTATCCGAGAGGGTGCCCGTATAATGAAGGGCGGCCTCGAGACCCCACTAGCTGTCGATGAAATGGTTGGCCCCGTTTGTGAGCTGGCAGGCACACGCAAAACAAAAGGCTGTTTTGGCGGTTCCCTCCTCTCACTGTCCATACTCACCACAGTGATTGTATAAGGATCGTCGTTTGCATTCAACGGGTCCTTATATACGTGCAATGTTTGATTTTCTGGACGCATCGGGTTGTTGTTGTCTAACTTGAGTAAACCATCATCCAGCATACGTTGAATGTCGTCTTTCAACGCCCAGTAGTAATCCGTATCGTGACCACACAGCTGGTGGTAGTCACAGAAACGGTCTAGCCTGAAAGATCTCGGAACTGGTGGTTCGTTAGGTAAGGCTAAAGAAGGGTTCTTCAGCAGTTCAGAATGACATCTGTAATGCTTCAGAGCTTCCTCGGACATCTTCTTAAGTTGAATGTGCCCTACCCCTAACAGTTGTTTCAACAGTTCAGAATGTTTTAGAAGCAAGGCCGCTTATTTTGAACGATCCTTATGCTCAAAGTTTGGCTTTGGCTGGGGGGCCCTTCAGGGGCAGTTGTGTCTTGGCTAGTGCTGGCACCAGCCATGGTTTTAGGAGGCGCCGTGGATGCCTTCTTGTTCTTAGTCTTTACACCCTCAGTCATCGCAGCTACTGTCGTTGTCGCTGCTTTACCTTTGTCTTTGCTCTTGTTGTGTGCGTTCCTGTAGGTGACATACGCCGGGTCCTTGCTGGCCTCCGCAGCATCTTGGATGCTTCTAGTTTGAGTGAAGGCCTGGTGTAGAGAGTTGGGGGAAAGATAATACAACTTTGACTTAATAAGGTCGTTGACTGCTCCTTTGAATATAGCCAGCAGATGTGAGTCTGCGATCGGCTCGCGGATCTCATTCAAGGTAGCATTCCAGCGCTATATGAACTTTTGGACGGGCTCGAGCGGGTCTTGTTTCACCCCCATGAGCTGATCCAATGTGACTTTCGGTTTCAAGTTGTATTTGAAGCGGGTCACAAATTGGGTCAGCAGCTCTTCCAAGGTTGAGATGGAAGAGCGTGGGAGGGCTCGGTACCAATCCAAAGCTTTCCCTGTTAGAGACATTGCAAAGACTCGGATGATGGTGTGTGGCCACTGTTGCAACAACAAGGACTCAGACCTAAACGTGACCAAGTGAGCGTTGGGATCTCCCTCCCCATTGTACTTGGTAAAATGAGGTAGGGACATCCCTGGCGGCAACGATAGCATAGGGACCGCTGGACTAAACGGATCATCCGGGTAAAAGTCCATGATCTGAATGGTATCAGAACCAGCAGCTTTGAGGCGTCGAACCTCCTCAGTGAGAGTCTGTATAAGCTGGAAGGCCTGGTCCAGACCTGTTGACGGAGGTGTCTGTGTAGAAGGCATAGGAGGTTGGACTGGGAGGGTGGCGCTAGGAAATGGAAATGATGGGAGAGGTTGGCTAGCTGCTTGTGGGGCGGGGATCCCTGCAGGCAGAGGAGCCTGTGAAGACCACCACCCACTAGTTTGCGAAGAGGGGTTAGCCGCCACCTGCTACGTAAGATAAGGATAGATATACTACGGGACCACCTGTGGAACTTGCGTTGCAGGTGCAACAGATGGTTGCACACCATACAGCGCAGACTGGTTATGTTGCACTGCAGGGTTGGCCCACTGACTTGTGGCAGGTTGTTGGATGTATGTTTGTGGCTGAACAGCTGTGGTGATCTATTGAGTTGGAGGGGGCGGGAGCGGTGAAGTCTGCGTTGGGTGAGTTGTTGATATGGTGTGAGGTTGTATCTGAGGGATGAAATGGGGTGCAGTGGTTGCTAGAACCACCGCTGGAATGCTGAGTACTCGTGATGATGCGACTACCCCCATATTATTATGGGGCACTTGCACTTGCAGCCCAGATGGCTGCACAGTGGCTTGTGAAATGATGCGGACATGCATCTATGTGGTTATGGCTGAGTCAAGAGGAGCGGCCTCTCCGTTGAAAGGAAACATGGGATTTACGTACGTGTGGGGGCTCAGAGTATGGAACGAATGTTCCGACTGAGCTTCCAATTCATCCTCTTCCTCCTGCCCATTCTGGGATTCCACCATAGCCTATGTAGCTTGGCTCTTGGCCATGACCAACTATGTGATAAGTTCATGTTGATGTTCGGTCAGGGGAATAATGTCGTAAGCTGTTGGTTTGAAATCATGACCCCCCTCAGTGGATCACCTCAAAGTTTCGTTTCACTTCGACCTCGGCTCGGCTAAGAGCTAGCTTCGCCTAGATCTTAACACATATAAAGTTGTATTCTTCAGGGGTTATGACCGTGAAGATGGGCTCTTTTCCCTGAAGTCTCAATCATCAGCGCAATGGCCCTTGAGATCCTGTTGCGCCAGGAGCTGGTCTGGTGACCGCAATAGGGTTCATAGATGTGGCACCCAAATCGGCAGGGACCATGGTAGTTGTGGTCGTGTACAAGGAATCCATTGAGCAATGAGATTAACGATAACTGGTAATCAGATCTAAGAAATGACTAGCAACAAAAGCAAGAATAGGCTTTCTACCCTGTAGGATTCCAAAGAAATCGTCCTTGCGACCGATCTACACCACACGATTTGCCGTAAACTTCCCTAGAGGTATTACGTCTACGGTTTAGGGTATGGATCGCTAACAGGGCTACCCAAAATATTCAGATCGGAGCCTAGGCCCTCCTTCTAGCACCAGAAAATTGTAACGATAGAAAATGTCGGCAGCTGGAAAATAGCAAACAAAATCCCGCGTACACAATTTTAACCACAAATCCTTGCGAGGGCTACATTGGAAAAATGAATCCGCGGCACCCTGAATGGTCTTGTCGATCAGACAGGGACTTACTAATCAGTAAAATGATGGAGATTATGAATATCTCGTGGAACGATCTGATTCGAGGAATCGCAAAATGAGGGAAAAACGACGTAGATGAATTGTAACGATGATAACGTTAAACACGATAAGAGGAGGCTAACACAAGAGAAACGCGTAGTTTCACGATCTATGCTTTGACTTGAAAAATGTATATTTTGTATATCACGTTACACTGGGAAGACCCTGATTACTTGATGTAAAGCAAGCACAAAACAACAAGAAAACTGTCCAAACAGAAGTTCAATCTACCTCATGGGCCAAAGCTGGGATGCAAGGAAGGTCAAGCTCTGACGTCTATCGATCAACTGTTTCTGACCAATACAGTCTGCAAACCATGCAAGATGATCTCACGATCTTTGATACACTTCTTTCGCCTTAGGTAATTTCTATTTAGGACCGCCAATGATCGCTGATCGAGAAAGTTGTATCTTCCCCAAAAGAACGATTACTCTTGTTACCGATGCCCAAAGCGAACTGTGCTTTGTTTCTGCCGAAAGGTGACGCTATCAACAATTGCCATAGTGCTGCTCTCTCTGTCTCTGATCAAAGTGATAAGTGCTCCTGTGCTTAGAAAAATGTCCTTGCCTCTTTGATTTGCCAACCCTTGTATCTTTGTCAACTGGGGTATTTATAGGCTGCAACATCCTGTGGAAAAGGCGCAACCCTGATGACGTGTGTCCCGAATGTTTCGGGTACTGTTGGCCTGACCATTATTATTTCAAACTTTTTGACTACACACAATACGCTTATTTTCGTATTGTATGTGTAAAGAACAGATGCACGTCGGGCATGTTTCAACTGTCTTTCGGTTATATTACGCTCATTCACGCTGCGTTGCGTGCACGAGCATAACATAACATGGAAACAATGGATTCAAGCTGTTTTACACTCGCTTACGCAGCTGCACATAATGGAGCGTAAATGATGTCTAGCTTGGCGATGCAATACGCTGTGATACGCTACGTTGTGTGATGAGCGTATGATGACCAATCCGCACGCCAAGAGAAAAGGGTTGATCTGTTGCACTTTCTTAGACTTTGCCTTTGACTATTTTCAAGCTCATTACGCTACCATGCATAACAAAGCGTAAACCTGGCCTTGAACAAAAGACTTAGAAAAATATATGATAAGTCACATATTATGCTGCTCAAGCCTCTCCCCATGCCGAAGTAACTAGCCTTCTGATGCCGGACTATGTTTAAATAGAATCACGCTAAGCGCCATTACGCTACGTCGCGTGATATAGCATAAACAGGTAAACATAGTAAGATTAGGAATCTGCATAGGAAGTTGAAGACTTGATGCTACGTGCCTCTTGGTGTTGCTCTATTTTATTCTCCCTTCTGGAATTTTGACATGCGCCCTTGCCTGAATTGCGAATCTTTGCCTGAGGCCGACTCGCAATTTTCACAGTGTTTCAGTTCCTATCCCAAAAATCTATAAAATCATAAAATCCACAAAGAAAAACGTGATAGAAATTCAAAGCACACTCGTTAGAAAAAATAGAAAGCTACAAGCACTCATTATGGGACTAGAAATACATGTTACCCATGCTTGAAGGTCCCCTCTAACTAAGGCCCTTTTCTTACTTTTTGTTTCTCTTTTCTTCTCTAATAAGGAATCGTGTTTGATCTGTGGGAGAATTCTTGTGTTTGAAAGGATGGTCTAGTCTTAGAGTGGTGATGTGAATTCACTAAAAGTGGTTGGTTTTTATCTAGACTAAGGATGAACTTTATCAGGTCATTTAACCATAACATCAACAAGGGACTTCATGTGACCACAATTAGGAATTCCATTCCACTTTCTCTCTCATCCATCAATTCTTTTCATAACTTACCTCACTATTGGTTTTCATGTTTTGCTTAATGTCTTAGTTTGATGCGTTAAAATTCCTAAATGGATTCTTCCAAATTTGGTCCTTCAATTTTTGTAACCATTAATCAATTATGGAGCCCATGGAATTTTTAGTTGATGTTATGTAAGCATAAAAAGGGCATCAACCTACTATGGGAAGGTTCCACTTGCATGTCTCTTGGTTGGGTTCATTAACTCCCTTATCCTTAGGCATTTTTGCAATCAAATCTTTTACATTCCCCATCATTTGCATCCAACTATGTGCTCCTTAAGGCATATCTTCAATCAATTTCTGTCTATTGTGAAATATCAAGCCCTCTTCATGCATCCCATTATGTTCTTAGCATCTTAGGCTTCCATTTGATTCCAATTTTGCTGAAAAAATTCTTGTATTTTTTGAATTTTAACTTGGTCAAACTATGGTCAATAGTTGTATCGACTAGGCCCAATCGACGTAGCTAACCATGTCAACTAGGCCTAGTTGAGGAGGTCCAATCAATGCATGGAAAAACTTCTGTATATAGAACTCACCAATTAGGAATTTTTTGCCATTTTCTTCAAACATAAGGGAAGCTTTTGAAATTTTTCAAAGCTCAAAAGCTTCCAAAGATGGTAACTTTTTGACCATTTGTTTGATTTACTCCATTCTTTAGTCATGTAGCTTCCAAAGGTATGCTCTACATCATGGGGGCAACAAACCTTAAGTTTTTAATGATTAAATTTTTCAAAAATTTTCTAACTCCCCCATGGGTTTAACAAATCAATAATATTGAAATACTAAGTAATGAATTTTAAACACTTCCAACATACTTTGGTAACTTATTTAATCAAATAATAATAAAATAATGTTAAAATAATGAAACCAACCATGATCACAACTTAGCCAAGTGTAACTACCTCAAGAGATAAGGTATTTCAAATGTTTTAAAGTTATGCATTAATTGCTAATCCTTGGTCATGTTGTGATTATAGATGGCACCTAGACCAAAACACCCATAGGAAAGAGAACCATCCCAAACAAGGATCAAATGACTTGGAGCTAGAAGAGATCAACAAGAATAAGCCAAAGAATAGGTAGCAGAAACTCATATGATGGGACCTCTTCGAGAGGAGCCTAAAGTGGAATTTGTCTGATAAATTCCCAAAGAAGTGGCTACAACTAAACAATCTCCTCAAGATGAGGTCCCAAGATCAATTCCAAGAATTGAGGTCACATTGACTCAAGCCTATCTTGATTAGATCAAGGCTTGTGACATCCAACATTCAGTTCTCCAAGAATTAAACTTTGGACCATTCCTAGAACATGATCTAGTAGAAGACAAGATGTACTTATAGAACTCTTCCATGTGGCTAATCATCACTTCCAATGGGTAATGATACATGGGAGAGACATATCTCTTCTAGAATGGTAGGTAGGAAAGAGCCACTATGAAAATCAAGGATATTCAAGTGTCCTACTCAATGATGGCCACTATGCAGGCCCTTGGGTTGCCTGATATTGAAAGAAATTTGGTAGAGATCTCCACACAAGCAAACCTAGAGGCAAAGAAGAAGTGAACCTAGTAGTGTTATGGAGTGGACCACAAGAAGTATAGTGTACTCACCCTAGCAAAGCACATATATTTTAAGATAGCAATCTAACACCTCAATTTCACAATGAGACCTAACAAGATGTTCACTTTCTCCACCCATGTGTATGCCTTTCTAAGTAGAAATTCCCTATGAACCTTATATAGCTAATTGATCTAGAGATAGAGAAGTGATTAAAGGAAAACAAACATAGAAGGAAAGACCTACCCTTTCCACACCTCATTTGAAAACTACGCAAAATGGTATGGATAGTATGTTAGGCTAATGACACAATCAAGCATGCTTCTATTACCTCTTGGGTAGAAATGATGAAGATCGTGAAAAATAAAAAGGAGTAGCAACCACCACCTCTACCACCCACTCATGAAATAATGTTGGAGGCTAGCACATGTCCATGATCTAAGAGTAGCTCTTGGGATAGCAAGAGTAGTGAACAAGCATGAGTGGTGGCAACCGAACTGTGTATCACTTAGTGATGAGTCACTTTAAAAAAGTGGCTTAAATCATTAGTCAAATGGAGGGAGGTGGACTAATTTTCTCAACCCAAAGAATGTAGCTATCTATAATATCAAATCCTGATACTTGAGATGTAATGGTACCTCTCTCACAATAGCAACAATTTCTAGAAATCTCTAGGAATGCTACTACTTTTTCAATGTGTCTAGAGGAGGGCAAGGGAAAAACTACCTTGGTGATGCAGCAAAATGGCTAGGAGATAGTAGCAGAGATGGTTGCAGATAGAATTGTTAAAGCATTGAATGCACCTATAGTGCTTGTACTAGACATTTCTACCCTTAGAGATGTGTAAACATTCATAGAAATAGTTAGTCATATATTGAGCATAGCCTAGCATGAGGAGTTGTTGGATCGACTATTGGAAATCAGAAAACTAATTCTAGATGTCTTCGATCTCCAAATACAATCACTACAACCTAGTCAGAGTTTCTAGAAGAAAATGGCAACTGAATTATATTGGAGGGGCAACTTGAAATATCCCAAGTACAAAACTAGCACCTGGCTATGAAGGTTTCTAAATTAAGAGCCCATCTTACTAATCCTGCGCTTCTCAACCCTACATTAACAGATGATGAAGCTTTCAAATAGCTTCAAGATAAGTTCAAAAAGATTGAGGATGCTAAGAAGATGGTTGTGTTTAATTAGTCCTTGGCCAACGCCATGATGCATAGTATTTAAAAGGTCTTGAACCAAACTTTTCATGACAATGTGATTTTGACCACAGAGAATCATCACCTATGGAATGTTGATACGCAAAAACAATAGATGCTAGATTTCATCCATTAATAGTAGGAGCAGCTAGCCAAATTGAACACTGAACTAAGAAGATTGATAACAAAAAATAGAAATCTCTCCATATAGGAATTCTAGGCTCTTCGTCAATAATCTGCAATAAAGATAGCTACCTAGAAAAATGAGGCTCTCCAATTTGAAAGAGTCAAAAATCAGTATAAAGATTAGGTGAGTCTTCAAAAAGAGATCAATGAAAAACACATTCAAATTACAAAGGTGAAAGTTGATGATGCCCTCTAGTAGTTTAAAGAAGAAGGTAATGTTTGGCAATCCATCTTTGATGGGCTTAATGACTATAACAAAGCAAAAATTTTCATGAAGGAGTTACAAATAAATGAGATGATGGACTATATGAAGCTTGTCAATCTCCATTATGCAAACCTAAAAATGTTGACTGCTAGATGGCTATGGTTAGAATTGGAGAAGAAAGTGGTTAGCTCCTACTTGTTCTATGAGGAAAAGTTTAAAATCCATAGGGAAACCAAGAATAAGCTTGAGATTACTAATGCTGAACTTGAGATTCTTAAGGCATAATTAACTTATCAAAGATCCATTTCTAAGAACTTAACCAAAAGTATTAGAAATTGTAGAATGATCTCAAGGCATTTGATGTTGAACGTAAACTTTTTGCTGCCTCATTTGTCAACGTGAAGGAGCTATTCCCAATAATGCCCTATCCTTGGGATGTTTCCATGTCAATCCACATTAGCAATGCTATGTAGACCATGCATGATCCCAAGGGTAAGGAGAAGAAGATGAAGGAACTATTAGATGCCTTCTGTCCTCCANTTGTCCTCCAATAGAGGTTGTAGTTGCTGTAGGCCAAACAAAACCGCCTCAACCATTGCATGCACTTGA
>MNCI01029685.1:0-15657 GCA_015680685.1 Gnetum montanum
GAAGGGGACTTGAAGGAATTAGGTGTAGAGAGAGACGAAGGAGCAAGGTTACCAACCACATGTGCATGTGAGGGCTTCAATGGACTATGGGGTCAAAAGAAAGGTCTTTTCTTTGAGTGACTTTCTAAACCACTTAATTGATGAACTGGTTGTAGGTTTACTAGCCTAGTAGCATTGCGTTGCTACAGTTGGGTTGGGAGTTCATCCTACATAGATGGAGTAGGTGGTAGCTATGTTGAGGGTGTAGGAACATGTGCAAGAATAAGAGGAGGATAAGGATAAAAGGTGGTATCCCTCCTTGCATGTAGAGAATGAGTGCAATAGTAATCGAGAGGGTAGTAGTAAGGTTGGAAAGTATTAACATGATTAGAAGAGTCACGTGGGGACATGGGTTACTGAGTGTAATGCCCATGTGGATCAGGTTATCTATAAGGGTATTATTGCCTTGGTGGTGTTAGCGCCCATGACTGTGGTTGCTGCCACTGTTAGTACTACTCCTATGGTTGCAATCAAGTTCCACTTAGATAATATTATTGTTGCTAGTGGAACTACCTAAGATTGCCTTGAGGATAAGGTAATCTTCTGGGTGTTTGCCTTTGTGCTAGTCATGGATTCAAAGCATACATCCCAGACTCTTGTAAGTGTGAGATAATAGGGAAACATCCCGTAGGATGTTCATAATGGTAGATGTTACACCCAACATCATCATTTGAGTCGATTTCTGCAACTTTCTCTACTGTAGCAATCTTGCCCTTACCTCTTTGATTAGCATGTTTAGCTTCCTTGCAACTCCTACAATCNGTATTCCTTCGTACTTTCACATTTCCTCAACTCTCCTTCTTCTTTCGCAAACTACTCAATCAATCATTGAATCTAATGGGCTCTTAATTTTGACAATTGTCCTTGGGCATAAATACCAAGAGTTCTCCTCATTTCTGGTCGAAGCCCATCTACAATGTGGAAAAATTGCTCTAGTTGAGAATAACCATGGCCAGGACATTTATGCAATAAGGAATAGTATCGACCCATGGCAGCATCCAGGGATTCATGTGTCCCTTATTTCCATCCTTGGATCTAACTCCTCAAGTTGGATAGTTGAGAGTACATTTGATATTTGTCATTGAACAATTCAAGCATTGTGCTCCACCATCTAATAGATTCTGGTTCTAAGGATCAATACTAGATTTCTGATTCTTTAATGACTGTCCTAGGAAACAACAAAATCTTTTGCCAATAATTTTCTATATTTTTCAAGGCACATGCATTGTGGAAATCTTAGAGATGGTTGTGTGGATTTGAGTTGTATCCCCTTTAGAATCTAGGAATATTGTTCATATCTAGCCTCTTGATCTGACTATACTTTACGTGCCTTGTGGGAATCTGCACTACCTCTACAATGTTGAGCATGCTTTGTGTAGCAAGCAAAGGCTCATCGAGGCCTTGATTCTAGTGTCAACGATGTCCTTTGCTATCCCTTTGTTCATGGCAGTTGCTCAATGGTCCCTTTGATTATCTTGGTCTCGTTGGTCACCTCCATTAAGATCATGCCCCCTACGATTGTGGTTAGAGCCAAAAGAGGAAGATGACAATGAAGGTGAAGAGGAAGGAGGACTAGCACCATCACAGTGCTTGCCAACCCCTCTTTGGTGATTGTGATCACAATCATGATTAGGTTTCTTGTCTGCATCTATGCCCTAACTCGCCTCCTTGGATCTCCCTTTGTTGTTGAATCCATTCTTTCTAAAACTTGGATTATGAATCATGGATTGTAGGTTCTGGTTTTGACCTCCTTCACTGAAGTCAAAGAGAGGAGTTTCACCAAATGGAGAACCCCCAGAGAAGGGATCTCCATCATCTTTGTGGTATGGTAGGTACAGGGAATTAATGAACCACTTTCCCTTTGCAGATTTGTATCATTGTTCTAACTAGAGATCCATTAGATGTTGTGCATCTATGGGATGATAATCTTTGGCATCAATATCTTGCACAACATACTCAGCATGAATTTCTTGGAGGTCCAAATGCACAAGAGTTTGGTTTAGCATCATAAGAACAACTCAATTTAGTGGCATCACAATGTTGCCCTCCATGTTGCACCACCGCAACAATTCATCTTGGTGCAGGATAAAGGTGAAATTGGGTACATACTCATTAGGATGATCATATATCACTCTATATTGTTGGGGCACCTGTTGATTGATTTGGTTAGACTTGGGATGGAGAATCGCTCATATGAGAAGAAGACATATAGGGTAAGAAAATGAGAAATGCAGTGTGTGTCTTAAAATTGTTGTAGTAATTTTAATGTATGATGTGACCCTAAGGTTCATTTGAAAGATCTTGAATAATTTTTTCACTAAGTCTTAGGTAGTGCACATAACAACTAAAGGTCCTTGGCAATGATGCCAATGATGAGCGATGAGGTACCCCTACATCTAACCATGCGAATTACAAGCATTCACACGTGATCCGATTGAATTATGTAGACATTAAGTTCTTAAGTACACTAGTTCTAAGATGTGAAATCTAATTGTGACAATTGTTGGCTTCTCAACTTTACTTGTGGAGCTTGGTTGTATGGTTAAGTATACTTGATGTACATGATTTTTATTATTTTATAATTTATTTGTCTACAATTAAGAATAGGTTGAAACTTAATTTATGAACCAATGTAACTAATCTAGTTGCTAATTAATAATTAACTTCCCTAACATAAGTATTTGATCCCACTTTCCATGCACATCCTAAACACATATAATGTTGTTGGGTTACTAAGCATTAGGCGTTGTTGGGATTACAAAACATCATATGCATGCTTGAAGCAGTCATACTTATGTGTTTACTTAATCGTTATTTATCTTATCTCACTTAATTACTTAATTAACTTAATTACTGAAAAACATTGAATAAATAACTAAAATCATTAAATGCATAAATAAAATATTTAAGCTAGCCAAGGTATTGCAAGGTTTGCTCAAAAAGTTCATTTTTATTGTTTTGCACATTGTCGTGCTTAGGTACGACAATGCTTGAATAAAGATTTGTACACTAAATGACTCTTGCTACGAGCACTTTGGAAATTATTCTAACTCTGGAGAAAAGAAACTACAAGAGCTCTGCTATGCTATGACAAAAAAAAAAAAAACTATATGAAAACCATGTGCCCAAGCGCTATATTTATAGGCTAGCATATAATATGTGATATCGGATATTCGACATCATATCTAGGGGCCCGATATCAAAGCCCTACTAAATACGATTCATCAATGATGAAAATCAAAACAAGCATCCTAAAACTGTTGGTCCATTCCTTTTATATTTCCTTTTATACTTCTCTACTCTACCTTTTGTATTTACAATACATTTTATTTTTGAGTCAAAGACCCCCAATTTTTTGAGAGTATTGCACAATGAGTACTTTTTATTTCCCATATTGACATTTGATGGGCTAGGAGATACCTTTTTTTTTTTCAAATGACACCAACAAAAAAGAATTCATTTAAGGTAGGACTTTGGTATCTTTAATCATAAAAAGTGGCACAACATAAAACTATGATGATCAAAGAAATAGTTTTAATTTCTTTTTAGCTAGGAGGACGATTAGCAATGGCATTCTAGTCACACTTTATTTTTTTAATGGCCTTCATCATCTCTCTAATTAGCAATGGCCTTCTTCAACATCTCTATTTAGTACACATGGGACCCACTCAACTTCTTAAGACATTCTTTGTTACACATAATATGTAAATCTCACCAACTTAACACATGAGACCTTCTTAACTTCCCAAGGCCTTCTTTATCATGCATAATATGTTACCTGTGTCAAAAAATTAAATTTCTTTTCGTCAAGAGGCCAATTATTAGCCTTATCTAAGAGAGTCCTCCTTGATCACGATATAATAGCTTTATCATCATAACTGTGAAGATGAGTTTTTTTTATGAGTTAATATTTTTAACTAAGAGTTTTGTTGAGAGGCCAACTACTTAGTTACCTAGACTTTATTCTTATAAATAAATAATTTTTGTAATGAACCTAGGTGAAGAGATGGACATTTTGATGAGAATCATATATTGTTTTTGATTTTTATTTTCAATGTAAAAATCAATATCAATTTGAGATTTTATTAATTTAAAAAATATAACAAATTCTCTTGGCTAAGTAATAGATATATATCATAAATATATAGCTAAACTAGTCTAAAACTAACTCAATCTTAACAAAGAAACAAACTTTTAAAAAGTAATCCTATAACAAAAATAAATTTTCTTAAAAAGACTTTGTAAGGCCTTCTTTGTCATGCATACTATGTCAACCTTGCTAGAATAAATAAAGTTTCTAAAAGCAACTTACTCTATGATAACAAAGAAATAAACTTTGTAAAAGGAACTCTACAATAAAAATAAAATTTCTAAAAATAACTTAATTTTAACAAAGAAATAAAATTTTTACTAAATGTAACTCTAGAAAAATAATTCTAAAAAGAACTTCTTAAGGCCTTCTTTATCACACTTAATATGTTAACCTAGCTATCCCACCATCGAGAAATTAAATTTTCTAAAAATAACTCAATCCTAACAAAAAAATAAACTTTCTAAAAAATAATTTCAAACACCAACATTGGGAAAGGAATAAGACTATATTACATTTAAACAAAACCATTGGGTGAGAAATAAGACTAATGTTTGATACATATAAAAAAATTTAGTTGAGATAACGAGAAACAATATTAATGTTTGATACATATAAAAACAAATTTGTTTGAGATAACATTTGGCGAGAAGCAATACTAATGTTCAACATATACAAAAACTAATTTGGTTGAGATAATGTTAGGAAATAAAGAGAGGGTAGAGATTAGCTCAAGCAAGTTAAAGTTATTTCAAAGATAAGATTCCCTTTTGGGTTTTCTTTTTTGCTAAATGATTGTGTTTGAATGTAGATCCTCAGGACCAAACTATAAAGACATTTATAAAATATATTTTGATTAATTTAAATAAAGACATTTATAAAATATATCTTGATTAATTTAAATAATGACAGGTGGTGAGAATGGGCAATAGTGATAAGCCATGAGTCGCCCGGGTGACGTGATCAAAGATATGTTAAATGAAGAGGACTACAGAGCCAACGATGAATATCCCAACTAATCCGGCACCTAAGCTGGCCTTTTAACTTTCCCGACTTTGCACGTGTTTTGTGTGATCTCGCTTCTCGTCAAAATGAAATGCGAGCAGACGGTGCCAACTAAAGACACGGGAATAACACATTAAAATAATTAAATATATTCAGCTACTCATCACTTATTATTGTACAGAGTTTAGGCGAACCTTCTTAGCATTTCATCCATCTACGGAGCCAGAAACCCAAATTTGTAAAGATTTGGCAGCGCGGAAAACATTTGTATATCATGAAGATTTAATGGAGAGCACTGGATACTTGAATGAACTTTTCAGAGAAACGGTGCCCAACATTTTTTGTTTTTCAACCTCAGAATCTGAGGCATGTCGTCTAGCCTGAGCTCAAGGACATGAGCTTATCTTTGCCATGAAATCAAAAAACGTGAAAGCATTGGCCATGTGGCCTTCATTATTGTGCCCGGCCTTTCCCATATTCAAGAACAGCGATGAGGGGATTTTATATAACAAGACACTGCATAATAATATTCTCACCATAAATACCTCAAATCAAATTTTGCGTTGCAAAATTGCAATGAAAAGCACCAATGGCCGTAGAAACTTGACCGAGAGCATGGCAATTAATATTCATTGCTATCGGGTTAGTTGCCGGTCAACGTTAAATTTTTAAAACAGAAATTATTCAAATTGAAATTGAAGTTGAAATGAAATTGAAGCTTTATTTACGATGTTATTATTTTGAAAAATAAAAAATAGACTTTATAAATTGTCCCAGCATCAGTGGAGGCAGCAAAAACACATCATACAGGTTTTTTGCTGTACCAGGCTATCTCAAATGTGACATGTACAATAAACAAAAGTGCTCTTCTTAAAGGAGTTGAATCATCTTCACTTTCAATTCTAAGATGTTTAGAACTCAAGCAAAACTTCTTGATAGCATTCCAATAATTAATTGGAATAGTAGCTAAGAGATAGTGAGTTTCTGTATCTAGTTTATTCATGCAATGTAAATTGTCTCTTGACTCTATTTGGATTAAATACTTCTACTTAACTCGCTGACAAATATACCGACCATGACCATGATCTCGTACATCCTGGAAAACTACTTTAAAAAATTTATCTTGCTTAAGATATGCAGAGTAACTTTTTATTAACGTTACACGCAATTGCTTTTCCGTGAGCACCGCTCCAAACCGGTACTACAACCGATTAACTTTTAACTTTGAATGCTTGTTAACGGCAGGTTTCTGCTACTGCAGGATAATAATAAAAACTCTAAAACAGTAATTTCGTGAAAAATGTATAGTTTTTCTAACAGGTTTTATGAAGAAAATGTCACGGAAAGTACTGTTTATCTTCGGAATAATGACGATTGAAATCCGATTTTCACTGTGGGTCATTGCGATTTTTCCGGTCGGTTTATTACTAAAGATTTCGGATTCTGCGATCTGATCCAATTTTCCAATGCGACTGTTCTGTGCAACAGTCCCCACGACAATGTCAGTATAATACTGGTCCCCAGCACGGCAGTCTGCATCTCAAATAATTATTTACGATTGACACATTTGTCTACCGGTTTGTCTTTACTGCGTTATTCATTACTTCGTTTGGGTGTCTTATGCAGAAGAGAATTGAAGGGGTTTCTTAAAAATTGGATATGTAATAGCGGACAAAAGCCATTCCCTGCACATCTCAATGGCGGCCTTGGCCTTAACTTTGTGGATTGTATTTGTGGAATTATTTTGTGCTTGCTATGGCAAGCAAGAAAAGGTACTTTCAAGGCGTTCGTTTCCCCCTGGTTTTGTCTTTGGCGTTTCAGGATCTCAATTTCCGGGTCAAGAAAAGGAATGGACAGCTACAGATTCTCAATTTCCTGGTCTCGCATCTTACCCAGTATATATCTCTGTTTGATGATTATGCCTATCAGATGGATTATGTTTTGTTAATGGTATGATTATGGGATGACCAATTTGGGCTTTTTGGCTGTTCAATTATGGATACAGGTG
Source organism: Gnetum montanum (assembly GCA_015680685.1). Lineage (NCBI taxonomy): Eukaryota > Viridiplantae > Streptophyta > Gnetopsida > Gnetales > Gnetaceae > Gnetum > Gnetum montanum. The sequence continues at coordinate 7,143 of MNCI01029685.1, forward strand.
GAACCATTAGAGGTGGCATAAATAGACAGGGCATGCAGGATTATAACGATCTTATTAACGAGATTGTGAAACATGGTGAATTGCATATTATAGTTAATTATAAATTAACTTTGAAATTTGGTTGATGCCATGTAGCTTTATGTGGTATATTTATTTACCTCGACAATGCATATCTTCTGTATTTTTAAAGAATTCTAAGCAACGCACTTCTGAGGTCTGACAACAAATACTGAATGTTTTGGTGATCCATAATGTATTAGCTTTCTGTATTTAGAAATTTACCCTTCCAAGTTCCATCTTTTTGTGATTTACCTTGGTTTTTAGGCTCCTTTTATTGCCATTACCAAATATAGGCAGGGTCTTGTAAGGTTGTTTTTTGTAAAGCCGAACGGCTTACGTTAGATCTTAAAAACTACTTCAATTAAGCCTCTAAGTAATAAGAGAGAGCCTGGCTACCAAGTGCAAATGAACTAGACTTTGGGGAGAGATTTAACAGAATGTTGCAGCGTTCATGCTAATTCTTATAAAAAGAGCTTGTACAAATGAGATAACCGAGGCAGCCCATTTTTTTAAGTACCAAAAATCCATCACTTTTAAAACGTCTGAAAAGGAAAGCAGGTCTTTTCATTTTCAATGGTATTTGAGAGAGAACTGTGCAAGCCTTCTCTTCTGATTAAGACGACGCCAAAGCATTAGCATTAGCTTAACTCTGTTTAAATCAACATTAACCACTGCACTTACTGTTTTTCCACGTTTTCTCAGCCATATTAACAAAAACTTAGTTAACAAGGAGCGTTTTTCTTAAAAGTACTAGTGCAGATGTAAGGTAGCTAATAGTGGGCATATTTCAGGAATCAAGCCAATTGCAACGCTTTTTCACTTTGATGTGCCACAGGCCCGGGAGGACAGCAACAACGGATTTCTGGCTCCACAAATCATGTAAGTAAAACCGCCTGTAAAGGCGCTTTGCTTGGTTGGTATTAACCCGTTTTTTCTTGTATTCCAGCGCTGATTAACTAATCTGCGGAAGTCATAGACAGCGATGATTTCAAGGAATACGCAGAGCTCTGTTTCATAGAATTCGGAAACACAGGGAAGCAGTGGATGACAATGAACAAGTGGGGCCAATTCGCTCCGGAACGATGCTCCAGATTCAAGTCCACAAACTGCACTGTATTGCGGAGAGGGTTTCAGAGACCATTTGATTTGAAGTGGAAGCAGTGCTTGAGAGTGGGTCGTCGTCAAAGTTACAGAGAAATTCAAAGATTGAAGCACAGTGCTTGGCTGGTTAATGTTCTAAATTGGCGGACTTTGGTTTCCCGGCATTGACGTGACCTGGAAAACAAAGATACCAAACTTCCGCTGCGTGTTGGGAAATTAACGGTTTGACGATTACCATGGATAGAAATTTTGGAACTCTTGGTATAAAAGAGAACCTTTGACTGAACTAATATCGTCATTTTGAGTTTTTAACTGTTTTTTTCAGAACAGATTTATTGCGTGGGTAGTAAGTTTAAGACGTAAACAATGGTGGGTTGAACCGTTTCTGGCATTAGTAGCGCGGTAAATGTTCGTTTTGTGGATTGCAGGTATAGGTTGTTGCGGAGAATAATTTTTTTTATGAGTTTGGTAAAAAAGCAGCTCAACATGAAAACATTTTTATTACAGTTTATTGATAACATTGTGTTGTTAGGCCTCGTGGCTGCATGCATGGTGTGTTTAATGGAGTGTGTTTGGCGTAGGCAGGCTTCTTACTGAGATATTGAAACCATAATATCTCATATACAATAATGCAATTTAAAAAGAAAAAAAAAACATATCATCATTGATTGAGTGGCAATATTTGTTTTACAGGGTGGATGAGCAATTGTTGAAATTCATAATTTTTATTTTGTTTTGTTTTATTTATGTGTGGTTGGGACCTCCATTGCCTATATTTTGCTTTTTACATAAAATCAGTATAGCATTTGTTCAATTCCTATGAATTAGATCTATGCATTTTAACTATTTTGCAACTATAATGGCCTACATGTACGTTAATCATGGCCCGGTGCCTAGCATGGGTAAGGTTGGCCTCAACAATATTATTTTTGATGTTTATGGAGAGGTGTATGAATCCGCTGGAAGGGGATTATCCTGGAATAATGCATGATTTGGTGACCTCTAGGCTGCCTAGATTTAAAGCCAAGGAGAAGAAACTGTTGAAAGGATCATTTGATTTCATTGGCATCAATTACTACACTTCCAATTACGTTAATGCTACTTCTGTGGTGCCTAATCCAGCGGTACTGATTCGCTGGCAGAACTCAGCTGTGTGTAACCTCAAAACATGAACCTTTGCTTAAGAACTAGCAGCACCACTAATATAGTTTCTAATTCCTAATTTGATAAACATATTCTGTTTCAGTTGAAATGAATGGAGTGCCACTTGGACAGCGGGTAAATTTGAGCCCATTTTGCTATCCAAAATCTTTGGTGGTTGATGATGATTTTTTATGGATTGGGCTCAATGACTTCAATCAAGTTAGATTATAGATTATAACTCTGAACGCATTGTTGACAGGGAGCATCAACAAGGCTTTACAGTTACAGACAGGGACTTCAACATTTGTTGAATTATACCAAGAACAAATACAGAAATCCACCAATTTATATTACGGAAAACGGTATGGAAGTTCTGCAACATCCTCCCATCTAATAATTTCTCAAGCCCCCAAAGAAAAATCTCACCTAATAACATAAGCCGCTATTAATTGTGGATGATCATGATTTCAGGAATAGATGAAGCCAACGTTAAGGGTTTGCCTCTGGAGAGAGCATTGAACGACACTATAAGGATTAAATACCATGCTCAACATTTGGAGGCTGTCAGAGACGCTTTAAGGCACGATCCATTGTTCAATTTTTCTGCAGCTGAATTCGGGCATTTTCTGAGTTGATAATAAGTGAAATGTGAATGAGAGGAATGAATAATTTTATTGCTCTTGTGATTATAATATGGATATTGCATGCAGAGAAGGATCAGACGTGAGAGGGTATTTTGTATGGTCTCTGCTGGATAACTTCGAACGGAGAGACTGATACAGCGTTCGATTTGGATTATATTACGTGGATTTCAACAATGGAAGCCTCAACAGATATCCAAAAGCTTCTGTTGCCTGGTTTCGCGACTTCTTGTGCCCAGTCCCGCTCCATGATCTTTATTGAATATTATTAGCGTGCACATCCAGAAACCCAAATATTTCGCGTTTTTTTGTTATGAAATGGCACCCGTTTGAAAACTTCGTTGCTTTTAGAATTAATGTTCAAGCTGTTTGCAGTAAGTTTAAGGGTTTGCAGACTTGTTAAGTGAAATACGACGTAAGATTTAAACATAAAATGCAGTACAAGAAGGCCCAGATAACCAGCATTTTTCTTTTCAATTTCGTTAAAATAATTTCAAATGTTTGAACTATATGTTAAATTTCTGATGCATTTTGAAGGCGTGGGTGAACTGCCATGGAAACACTAGATCATCGAGAAACCTTACCGCTCCATCCTAAAAATGGAGTGGACAGTGACTAAAGAGACATGTACTTACACCCTTTCCATATAGCCAAAAGGTAAGGAAGTATGAATATTGTCATGGCTCATCAGCTTGTGGTACTATTAGTTGCAAACATTGATACTAGTCATAGTGCATTTGTTAGTGTCATTCCGATATTGAAAGTGGGCTAGCACCTTATTAATAGCTTTATAAAGAGCATTCAGGATGTCTACTTGGGTAGGGCCTTGGCCAACTTCTAACATTGGAAAGATACTCCTTACTACATTATGGTAACTCTACATGTTTGCAAACTATAGTAAGATGAATCCATGAGCCATGGGGATCTGCAAGGTTTGGCTATGCTAAACTTGCTTTAATGCATTATTTGGACTCAATCCTTCTTTGATGACCAAGTCCCTCTCAATCTCGAAGGCCATGGAGATTTAACAAGATGATGGTTTTCTTTATTGATGGGATATAGATTTAGGTTTCATTGGAATTAATGGTACTAACCACTGGCATTCTGAATTAAGAGCTTTGCATTACTTATGCAGACTAACAAGATGTTACAGTAGTCTAGCATTTCTTAGGCATGAACCCAATGCCAATGTAGTAGAAGGGAGCTTATAAATGAAAGGATTTACCAATGCTTTGGATAGAATTAGTCTAACAAATCATTTAGTATGCCACTCTTGACGTTAACATTTCTATCCTCATTGGTTTTCATTTTAGGATGTTGTGTGCTTTCAAGCTTGGAGAGAGCTTTGATGAGGTCAACCTTCCAACATGACTTGTGAGGATGCTAATAAATGAAAATTTCATGGCCAATAGGGCTCAAATTCCTTGGATTCTACATTTGGGATTACTTACTCGTTTGGTTGAACAAGCTCATTGGTTGTAGCTTACTCAATTGTCAATCTTACTAGCCTTGCTAGGGTTTGTGGTCTCACCACAAGTGAGTGCAACTTTTCTTTCTTCCCCTTCGTGTAATCCTAATCCTCTCTCATCCTTGTTCCTTGTCAAAGTCAAGGCTCTTGTCCCATCTCCCATGCCATCCTTCCCTCATGTTTTCATCCCTTCAATTCTCCACCCTAATCCTTCCTCTAGTCCTTCTCGTAGTTCTCCTTTGAACACCCATGTCTCCAAGGAAGATTCAGATTTGGTGGAGATTTTCATTCTTGTAGTCTAGAAGCATCTTTTAACTTTGAGAACAATGTTCTCTCACTAGTCCAAGAATTTAGCTAGCATCCCGTCGATTAACCATGATTGGTTTGCAACTATTTTGGCTCAATCATAGCATGTAACATATTCATTTAATATTGAGGAATCCCAAATGGTTTTAGCCTTGCTAGTTGATGAGCAGCACGTATCCCCTATGTCCAACAATATGAATTACAAGAATTTATGTGCAATTCAGTCGAATTCTATGGATTAAACTAGTGTGGCATATAGATTGTTAAGCATTGATTGGAGGACGTTGTCTTTCCACTTGGACTAGTGGTAGCTTTGTCACGTATAGTTTAGTTTAAAGTGAGGCATACGTTTATTGATGTTGGTATGGCCTTAAAATAATATTTACCAATAATATAGAAATTAATTACTTAATCTATTTAATGACAAGAAGATAAATTCTAAACTAGCCTAAGGGCAATGACTGTCCATTCCTAGTTTTCCGTACACATCATGAACTCACGTATCCACTACTGAGATTATCAAGCGTTATGCAACTAGTTGAACCAAACAATAACACTACTAGGATTACCAATTGAATACATGTTTATGCTTGAAACTGGTCACACTGATTTCGTCAATCAATTAATGTGCATGGAAATGTAAATGTTAACTAAGTACAAGAAAAGTAAATGACATTGAAAGTAAATCTATTCTAAGTCAAAGTGCTACAATGAATATGAATTAATCTTGATCTTATTGTCATTCATGGAATGTGTCTAGGTACAATGCCACTTGAATAAGACTCTATACAATTGACTCAAATCTACATTGCAGGCACTCCTTGACTATTTTCTAGGATTATAGAATAAAACCATAAGAGTCTAGCTACACTACTAACCAAATGGTGTCAAATACATGGTGGGTGCTTGCATATTTATAGGAAAATACAAGCATTAAGTTGACAAGGATATGTTAATGCATTTACCTGCATCAACAGGTGATGAGTGGCGAGGTACCCCTACACTCAACCATACGAATACGAGCGTGCACGCGCGATCCGGTCGAACTCCGCAGACTAAATGCCTTAATGCCACAAGAAACACTTGGGGTTAATCATTCGTTGTCTTCCCAGGCTTGCTTGTAGGTGTCACAGTGTATGGTTAAGCAAGTTTGAGGTATATGATTTTTTTGGTATTTTTCGGTTTATCTTCTAAGCTATGAGAGAGGGGGTTGAGAAAACTAAACTAACTCTAACTAATGTCCTAGTCTAAATTAACTAGCGTCAGCATCCGTTCCCACTTACCGGACACACCCTGAACTATGCAACTGTGGCTTACCAAACGCTAATCGTTACTGGGATCACCACACGTATGCAAGTGCTCAAAGCGGTCGTACTGAGGCCCCTATTTAGCCTAAGTGTGATAAGCAGCCGATTCCTTGATTGGCCGTACACGTCCGTAGACTCTCGTAATCTAGTCATACTTGTACGCACTAGGAAAGCAGTAAATAAAAGCAATAAATAAAGCCACGTGCTGCAAGGTTTATCCAATCAAGTTCGTCTTTATTGCCGTACACAACTTGGGTTCAAGTTACAAGTTGCTCGAATAAAGAGCCGTTCACTCTAGGACTCCTACTGAGGGTACATGGGGAAAAATTCTAACTCTGGAGTGATCAATCTGCCAGAGCTTCGCTACTTCTAGCCAAGATTGGGAAATGAGGGGAGTGCCGCCTCTTAGTTATAGATATGGCGGCAGACCGCGATATCGCGTACGCGATATCGTGGCACAGTGCATGTCGTGTCTCATCATACCCCCATGACTGAATGAAAACTTGTCCTAGAGTTCCTTACAATGATATCAGGTAGGTATGGGATTATTAGGGAAAATGGAACTAATGGGATGACATGTGAACGGTCTTTATTACAAGACTTGACAAAAACTGGTGTTCATGACAACAAGGGTGAACACCTTATTACAATGACATCAGGCCACATTTGGCAGCTGAGAGAAAAGAGGAGAGAGAATAGAAGAGAAGAAGAGAGAAGAGTCTTGCTGCTGCCAACGCCTAGATTGCGCCTTTCGTTGTCCGTCCGAAAGCGCATTATCAATTCCACTCCGTGCATAGCTGCTTCAGCGCTACTCCAGATCCATTCCATTGTTGTTGAATCGCCATCTGCACACACAACACAATCATATATTAGCAAGGGCAATTGAATCATTCAGTAAATAATACCTTGCTGCAGTGTAAGTCCATTGGCTAGGTTGTGGTATGGCTGATATGGATCTGGGGATATGTAGATGATGACTACCGAAGGTGTAGGGGTTAGGAAAAGAAATGAAAAAATTCGGGGCTTAGGATAAAAATTGAAAAATCAGGCCCTGTACCCCCATGACTAAGCATGAACCTCCGGTAGCGTTAGAATGGAGAAAGAAAAGGAGGAAGAAAGATAGGTAAAAAGGACAACTATGACATCGGTGAAAGGGATGTCATGATGGAAATGAACAAAAATGTTAATTAATTGCAAAACGTTAAGGAAAAGAAGTTAACTAAAGTTCCAAATAGGAATGCCAGTGGGTCCTCCCCAAAGCAGGCTCATGCCCTTAGTGCCTTGACAATCCCACATTCAACGAGTCCGTGGGCTCTGGAAATGTCCTTTGGAACAAGAGTTAAAGTCTTAACTAGAAGAATTTACCAAAAAGAAAACAAAGCATCAACCAAAATATACACTAATGAGACGACCGGCAATGAGGGGAACAATGGAGAGAAGGATGGAAAGGAGAGAAGTGGAATGGGATCCCAAGGACAAGGTGGTGTACAGCTCCTTGTGTATTGCATGATTAATGTGACTTGGCGAATCTCATTCCAACTCCGAGCTCAAACCAACCACTTCCAGTAACTCCGCATCAATGCTTTTGGCTAACTCATCCACTCGGACAACAAGGATGCATCTTCAAAGAGCCACCACCATTCCGACGAAACAGAGGAGAGAATGGAAAGTGAGAAGGGCCTTAGTTAGAGGGAACACTTTGGTTCCATAACCAGTGCTTTCAGCCCAAATTTTATTTCGTCTAAGGGGTGTGCTTTGAATCCTCACTTTTTGCTTTTTGCTTCTTCTTTTTTTTGTGTTTTGTGTTTTTATGCGTGGGGACCACACCATGCAAAGACTTCTTTATTTTTATTGTCTTAGCTTCCGATTATTGAGTAACATCGGAATGGTAAGAAAACCCAAGAAGAAAACATCCAAGCACCCAAGTGAATGACCAACACAAAGCATCAAGTTCCCTTGAAGTCACACCCTTTGCAAATCCTTGAGTCCTTCCTTAGTTTGAGAAAAGCCCAGTCACCAGTTCGTTAAAGTTCTTATTAGAAGGGAACTATACATTTCCAAGCCAAGGGAAACCATAGACTTGATGGATGGATGGATGAAGTGATCTCATTGCCTGCCATATCAATGGAACATACCTTAGTATCAACAATGTAACTTGAAGGTAAAAACCAAACATTAGCAATCAATGAAAAACAGTTCATCCCATCGGCCCGAACACTTATTGGGTGACGAATTTACATGATGGATGACACACACACACACAAAGAATGGAAAAAGTATAACGATGTTGTAAAACAAAAACAAGAAAAATTAAAGAAATTTGTAAAACAAAAACTAGAAGAGTTAAAAAAATGTGTAAAACAAAAATGTGTAAAACAAAAATGTTGTAAAACAAAAACGTGTAAAAAAAAACTGAAAAAGAACTGAGGGCCCCATATGATTAGCATAGGTGGCCATCTCCCCCATGACTGAGTTGTAAGGGAGAGATC
>MNCI01029685.1:19030-32221 GCA_015680685.1 Gnetum montanum
AAATGCCTTAACGCCACAAGAAACACTTGGGGTTAATCGTTCGTTGTCTTCCCAGGCTTGCTTGTATGTGTCACGGTGTATGGTTAAGCAAGTCTGAGGTATGTGATTTTTTTGGTATTTTCACGGTTTATCTTCTAATCTATGAGAGAGAGGGTTGAGAAAACTAAACTAACTCTAACTAATGTCCTAGTCTAAATTAACTAGCGTCAGCATCCGTTCCCACTTATTGGACACACCCTGAACTATGCAACTGTGGCTTACCAAACGCTAATCATTACTGGGATCACCACACATACGCAAGTGCTCGAAGCGGTCGTATTGAGGCACCTATTTAGCCTAAGTGTGATAAGCAGCTAATTCCTTAGCTAGCCGTACATACCCGTGGGTGCTCGTAACTAAGTCGTACTTATCACACGTTCTAGCCTAGCAATGAGCAGCCGATTCCTCAACTAGCCGTACACATTGGACTACCACTAGGATTACCAAGTGCAGAACCCTGGAATACACTACTGGGTTACCAAGCAGCCAATGCTCGTAGTTAAGTCGTACTCATGCGTTGCGACAAGCAGCCGATTCCTTGATTAGCCGTACACGTCCGTAGACGCTCGTAATCAAGTCGTACTTGTGCGCACTAGGAAAGTAGTAAATAAAAGCAATAAATAAAGCCACGTGCTGCAAGGTTTATCCAATCAAGTTCATCTTTATTGCCGTACACAACTTGGGTTCAGGTTACAAGTGGCTCGAATAAAGAGCTGTTCACTCTAGGACTCCTACTATGGGCACATGGGAAAAATTCTAACTCTGGAGTGATCAATCTGCCAGAGCTTCGCTACTTCTAGCCAGGATTGGGAAATGAGGGGAGTGCCACCTCTTATTTATAGATATGGCAGCGGACCGCGATATCGTGTACGCGATATCACGGCACAGTGCATGTCGCGTCTCATCAACAAGGGTGAGTCGACAGGGCTACGTCAATGCATCTAAGATGTTTTTCCTGTTATGCATTGATGGAGATGCATCAATGAGGCTTCATTGACAGGGATGTGTCAAAAAGGCTTCATTGATAGGGATGCTTCAACAAGGCTTCATTTATGAGGATGTATTGATGAAGCTACTTGACACATCACGTCTCATCATACCCCAACAATTGACTAAAAACTCATCCTCAAGTAATATATAAATGGGCAAAGTTTCATTACAAAAATTATGGGGTGACCAAGACTACATTAGCTACCATTACAAAATAAGAGTGTCACATTACAAGATTTTATTTTAGTGAGTCTATTACAAAATGATGAAAAGACTCAACAAACATCAAAGTTTGCAAACTTGCAAAGGTCTTCAAAAATCCAATGAAGATGAATCTTCTTGTTGTTGCTAGTAGTGGCAAACTTTCCAACCTTGATTGTTATGTTGATGCTTCTCTTATATGTAGAACATTTTTGAGTGGTGGATTGAAATTTCTTCTCATCATCCCATGAGTCTAGCAAATATGTGATGTTTGAGCTTTAATCTTTGTATGTGCTACTATTTGTCCATGGGCATATCCTCTATTGTTCTCCTCTTAGCTTCATTTCCTTTGCTTTCTACAACACCTTCAACCTCAATGATTCTATTTGACATCATCTATAATCACCAAAGGATCAATAGTAGTTTTGATAATTTTTCATTAATGATTAATCATTTCTAAATCCTTAGTTAGCTCAAAATTTGAAAAATTTTAGCATGTAAGCTCAAGTTGATTTCATAATAATGTTTCCCAAGGCTCTAAGGTAACTAAAATCATCAAGTTGTTCAAGTTATTTTGATTATTTTTACTATTAGTTACCATAATGTTCAAAAATGAGGTATGAGAAAAATTTCAAAAACTACATCCTTAACCCCCTTCCACCACCCTCCCCCCTNCCCCCCCCTCCCCCCAAATGATAAATGAGCTTAACTCCGAAAATGCACATGTTTTTGAACAATTAAAACCAAAGGTTTGGTTTACAAGATGACCAAGAACTTTTGAATTTAGAGAAAATTTTAATGTAATAGAATTAAAAATAACTTGAAATTGATGAGAAGTTGATTCCAGAATCATGCATAGATATAGAGAAGTAATCAATGATGTTCTTGAAGATGTAAGGTTTGGTTTAGAGCCATGATTAACAAAAGTTATGCAAGTAGGGCCTCCCCAAAGCAAGCTCTTGCCGTAATGCCCTTGCATAACCACTTCTATAGATGTTTGTGGGCACCTTAGAAGTTAAATGTAGATCATGCCTTTGTTCCAAACAACACACAGCTACCTTGGTTAGGATCCTACATATACTATACAAAATCATTAGGCCCATAATTGCATGCAGTATTGAGGTGAATAATGGGATGAGAAGGGATTGCAAAGATTAGGATGTAAGATACTTAACCATGTCTATAATAGGTTCTTTATGTCAATTGCAATTAAGATGATCATCATACCTATTCATCCAAATTTTAGACCAAGTCCATACCATTAACAAGGGCCTAGCATTGATGTTTCCCTTCTTGCCAACCATCATGAGCTCATAACAACCATAGAGAGTGAACATCACTTCAAAAATAGAAGAAAAGAGAAGAAGGAAGGAAGGAAGGGCCTTAGTTAGAGGGGTGCCTTCAAGCATGGGTAACATGTTTTTCTAACCCCATAACTAGTGCTTATAGCCCATTATTGTGTCTAAGGGATATGCTTTGAATTCCCATTATATTTTTTTCCTTTTTCCTCTCTCTCTCTCTCTCTCTCTCTCTCTTTCCTTCTTTTTTGTTGTTTTGTTGTTTTTTTATTTTTTTATGGAACCACACCATGCAAAGACATGCTTCCTATTTATTAGATGACAAAAGGACTGATGATACATACAATGAGAAGTCATAGGCCCCAAGAAGGAAGTCAAGAAGAGAACCCAACAAATCCCCATGAGGTCAAATCCTTTACCATTCTCACTTGTCTTTTCCCCCTTTCTTCAAGGTACAATGATCATTAGTTAATTTTAGTTTCATGTAAGAAGAACCACATTGTTTTCATGATGAAGACCTTTTATTTATAGAATTGGAGGGATGGATGATGTGGTCTCACTATTTTAGAAAATTATTTATCCAATCATCTTGATAGCATAGAGTAAAAACCCAACACATGGTTTTGACTTTTGCATCATGATTGGAAACATTGTTATTAACAAAGACAAAGTAGATATTCATAAAACATAAAAGTAATGACTCAATAAAATAGAAAATTATAAATTAAAGAAAAATAATAAGAAATGAAAAACATATTAAGAATTGGAAAATTTTTGAAGAAATAGGAAAATGATCAAAAATTGTAAAACAAAAAAGTGAAAATGCATTTATTAGTTCTTGATTCAAGATGGGCCATCTCCCCCATGACTAAGCTCATGGGAAAGCATTCAAAAAATGGACCACACATTCCCTTGATTATACACCATAAGTTTTCCATTTATCATCTTTAATGATTCAAGTTTTCTCTTGGTAACACATTTAACATTGATGATAATCATGTTTTGATCATTTTGAGACATATCTTTACCTGGACTAGAAGGTTTTTTCTTTTTATGAGGTCTAGAAATATTTCCTTGTTTATTTCCTATTTTATTTCTTTTGTATCTTTATTTAACAACTTCTTTTGGTGTATAGTTATAGTGTAAGATGTTCTTCTCTAAGTTCTCTGTTTGGTTCATTTTCTTAGGACAAGAACTAATAAGTGGATTGGATGTTTCCATGCATCTTTTGAATAGTTTTGTATTCTCATTTCTAAGTCACTCAATGTCTTTTGGTTTAGTGGCTACTGTGTAGACTTAGTTTTGCACACATATTTGTTCCTTAACTTTGTTGTGGATTGGTATAGGGATCATGTTAATACTTTGAACTTTCGACCCAAAATTGCATCTTTTATCATTATTAGTAATGCATGGAATTTCTTGTCTCTCCACAATGATAGGTTCATCTTGTATGTTTTGTGTCATAGTGGTAATGGTTATTGGCTTTTACGTAGGATTAGGAGACATTGTTTTTGTGAGGAAGGGGGTTGCACTAGATTGTTCTTGTGCTAGTTCTGATGAGCTAGTAGGTCTACTAGTTTTATTCACATGTGTGGAAATTATCATAAAGAAAGGACGTTTCCAAGATTTTTGCTATGATCTACCAACATTATCACTCACTTGTATGTTCACAGCATAAGTTGCATTCTTTTGTTGAGACTATGGTGGCAATCCTTCTTGCATTATTGGTGGTGACATATGTTGGAGGGAAATATGAGAGTATTGAGGATGTGATGGATGATAAGAGGCATGAGATGGTGATCCCATAAGAGATGTTGTGGGTTGATGATATTTGGGAGAGTGGTAGTAGTGATTTAAGGTAGTGGAAGTAGAACCATTTGGAGAAATAGGTTGTTGAACATAGTATCTCTAAGGGTTTGACTAACAATAAGGGTATTGTTCGTTTGTTGATGGCATCCCCTACAATTGTGGGTTTTTTCATAGTGGTTTATAGCAGTTTTGAGGTTGATAAGTAGTCCCATTGGGATACTACTATTGGTTGTAGGATTTTCTATAATTATCTTGTGGATAAGGTAATCTCCTAGGCATTTGATTTTCTACAAACTTGGGATTTAAAGAAAAAGCCCCAAACTCTTGTAGATGTAACATAACTGGGCAATAGCCCTTTGGATGTTTATATTGGCATATGTCACATCCATCATCCTCTTCTGTATATTAATCTATAACCTCTTCTACTACATCTATTTTTACTTTTTGTTGATAAGTGTCCTTACCTGTTTCTTTGTCCTTTTTTCTTTTGTTGTTTTAATCACTTAATCATTTTTTCTTTACTCTCTCCTTGATGATTTTCAAGTTAGTTGTAAATTTCTTGTTCATTAACTCCCACATCTTATCTACCCTTGCTTCAATTTCAATGATAAACTTTTGTATTGACAAGGTTTTGCATGAAATCAACTCATCAAAAGCTACCTCTTTTTCCTGAAGAGTTGGATCCTAGTTATATTCCTCTAAACTCTCTCTTTTACATAGCTCTCCTTCTTCTTTTGCCACATGTTCAACTAGCCTTTGTATCTGATGGGATATCAATTTTGATAATTTTCATTGGGCATAGACCCCAAGGGTCTTCCTCATTTTTTTATGAAGCCCATCTATGATGTGGATAAGTTGCTATTTTTGATAAAAACCATGACTTGGACATCTATGTAGTAGAGAATAGTATCTATCCAAGGTTACATTTGAGGATTCATGGTTTTCTTGCTTCCAACCTTGGATTTATTTTCTTGGATTAGACACTCTTTCATAGGTTTGGTATTTTTTGTTGAAAAGCTCAAGCATTGTGGACCATCGGTGAATTGAATTTGGCTACAACAATCTATACCAATTTTCTGCTTCTTCTATTAGTGTCCTAGGAAAGAGCTTAAGATTTTACCACCTCCTTTCAATATTTTGTAAGGCACATGCATCATAAAAGGCTTGTAAATGATGAAGGGGATCAAAATTATAGCTCTAAATTTAGGAGTGTTATTCATATAAAGCCATTTGATGTGGCTTTCCCTTTGATTCCTATGAGGTATTTGAACTTCCTCCCTAATTTTTATCATGCTCCTAGTATCCAATAATGGTTCATCTTCGTCAAACATGTCATGGTGATAATCTCTATTTCTATTTTTCTAATAGTGATGGTCTTGTCTATGCTCACTTTGATGTTCTTCATCTTGTCTTTGATCCCTATTTCTATCTTCATCTTGACCCCTTAGTAAAGCTCTATCTCTGTACCTACAACACCTTCATTAGAATTAGACATTGAAGATGAAGAGGAAGATGATGAACTAGGAGAATCACCATGGCTTCTATATCTTCTCCTATGGTGCCTTGATTTATCTTTTCTATGTTTGGAGGAGGTCCTAGGCCTTGAGGTCCTCCTTATTCTAGGACTTGTTCCACTCCCTCTAGGGTTGTCTACATTAGTTGAATGGAGTCTTTGAATGTAGTAAGGATCTAAATGAGCTTATGAGACCCCTGCATTTAGTGATTCGCTCTAATTCTCTTCAATATAGATCCTACCATTTTTCCTACTAGTATGCTCATCATATGATGGATTATCAGTCCTATGTAAAGGAGACATGTTTTCAATTAATAATGTGTATGACTCAAAATATTAATTTTTCTTAAAAGATAAGTTGTTAATGCTTTTACAATGATCGTTTATAATATAACTAATCTAGATCACTAACACCATCCCCAACAACGGTGCCAATGATGAGTAGTGGGCACTCTCTATGCCCAACCATATGAATTACAAGTGTTTACATGCAATTTGGTTGAATTACATGGATGGAACTAGTGTGACATTTATATTGTTAAGCATTGATCATAGGATGCTATCTTCCCACTTAGACTAGTGGTAGCTTTATCACATATGGTTTAGTTCAAAGTGAGGCATATGATTATTGATGTTGTTGTGGCCTTAAATTAATCTTTAAAGATAATATAGAAATTAATTACTTAATCTATTTAACAACAAGAATAAAAATTGTAAACTAGCCTAAGGGTGATGAGTGTCTCTTCCTAGCTTGTTGTACATGTCTTGAACTCGCATATCCACTACTAGGATCACCAAGCATTATGATACTAGGTGAACCAAACAATAACGTTGATGTGATTACCAAGTGAACATGTGTTTGCGCTTGAAACTGGTCATGCTCATTCTATTGATCGATTACCATGCATGGAAATGTAAATATTAACTAAGTACATGAAAAGTAAATGGCATTGAAAGTAAATCTATTCTAAGTCAAAGTGCTATAATGAATATGAATCGCTCTTGATCTTATTATCATTCATGGAATGTATCTAGGTATAATTCCACTCAAATGCCACTCTATACAATTAACTTAAATCCATACTACGGGCACTCACTAACTATCTTCTAGGATTATAAAATAAAACTACAAGAGTCTGGCTACACTACTGACCAAATATGTGGCAGGTGCTTGCATATTTATAGGAAAATATAAGCATTATTTTGATGAGGATGCATTAACACATTTAGCTACATCAACGGTGATGCATTGATGGAGTTGTGTCAATGCATTTAAGATGTGTTGTTCGTTAATGCATTTACGTGTTTTCATCCACACATATGCATTGACACATCTAAGATGCATCAACAAGGATGCATTGATGAGGATTCATCAACAAGGATGCATCGACAATGCTTCATCAATAGGGATGTGTCAATGGGGATGCATCAATGAAGCTACTTAACATATCATGTCTCATCACTAGTGTATCTTTCATAGCTAGCACACCATGTTATCCTAGAGGCTATGGCCCCATCCATTCCAATAACTCCTATGCCATTTATTTCTACTTTGAATTGGCTCTTAGAGAATGGCGAGTGTGGCTTGGGTCGATTATGACTATGATATGGGATATTGTAGTATTACTTTCATGCTTTGTGGTAGGACCTGCATGACTTGGTCTAGGGCCATAGGGTTCTCTTGTTTTGATTTTAGCTAGTTGAATTAGTACAACTTGTGGTTCTAAATCCCTTATCTATCTTGTAGGTGTTACAATTTCCTTCACCTGTCACTGATAGGATGTCTTCAACTACTGATGGGATAACCTTCAACCCCTTACAATCACTTTCTATTACATGGAACAAATAGGAGGAATCATAAGACACCATCTTAGAGGTATCTCTAGGGTTCTAATTTATGGTTTAATTTCATCTAATTTGGCCTAATGTTGATTATGTGAGGATTTTCCTGCCCCTCCCATGGCTTCTACTATGGTTGGTTCCATTGATTTTGTATAGGCACAATCCTTTTTTGGATTTTAGTGGAAGTCAGGGACAAATTTTGTTTATCTTGTGGTTTCTCTATTAATTGCAAATGGATCCTATTAAGGACTTGTTCTTGTTGTTTTGTTGGATGGATTTCCTTCCCACTTGAGGAGAGTCATTGTACTTTGTTTTTGAAATAATTTTCCCTTAATAATATAACTGACATGATTTTCCCTCTAAGAAAAGATAATATAGAAACATTAAAACTTGATAGATATTTAGTGCTTAATAGAGGTTAATGATAAAAGAATACTCAAGTATTCAACCTCATATTATTAGGACAAGGCTAGGATAATGATGATGATACTAATTTGTTAATGTACTTATGCTTTTGATCTACTAGCCTTCCTAATTAAATAACTGTTTTTATCCATATAGCTCATACATGAATCTCCATTTATTTGTTATCTTCATGGACTATTCTCCATATCTAAAGGACATGATTATATCCCTTGATTTCATTAAGTTAATTCTATTGCAATCTTCTTTTCTTTTATATGTTTACGATTTTAATTTAATTACTTTATCTTAGGTCTTTTTTATATTATTCCATACATACTTTAATCTCCTAATTTGGAAAGGTTTATTAACTTTATGAATTCATGTATCCATTGAAGTAAAGACATATAATTTAGTGGTTAATTATATGCATATTCATTAATCTATTTTATCTATTATTATTAGAAAATTACCAAGAATCTTGATTATTAAGTAACACTAATCTTTGCTAGGAGAAATTCTAAATAATTCCTTAGGATATAGTACAAGATGTAACAACCCCTTAGGATGTTAAGCTTTTGTGTGTTTTTAATTTTTCATAGTTATACAATGTAATGTGTGTAATATGCATAAGTTCATGTTTAAAATTCTAAAGATGTAAATTTGTTATATTTACAGGTTTTGAACCCCAAAAAATAACTATGTTAAAAATAAAAATTCAAAGTATAAAAGTAAAGAAGCAAAGAAGAAAAGTGAAAATGTTATATTTACGATTAATGAGATGATGAGCTTATGTTATTCTGTATTTTTTGTTTAATGTGTTTAAACTATTTCATATATTACTATTCCTTGTAATACTATTTAGGCAAAAATCATGTGATTGAATTCGAAGATGATGGCAATGTAGGTACTTATCAGGTATCATTGTGTGTTTCTTTACTTTACATGTCTTATTTGCTGATGAGTGGCAAGATACCCCTACACTCAACCATATGAATACGAGCGTTCTCACGTGCGATCTGGTTGAACTCCGCAGACGGACTAGTTGTGGCACTAGATCATTAATCTTAGGTCGCAGTTCGATGTCTTCCCACCTGGACTAGTATTATCTTTGTCACACATGGTTTAGTCCAGAGTGAGGTGTATGATGTGTTTCCTAATCTAAATGCTACTCCTGAAGGCAGTGGAAAGTAATGTTTACTAATCTAGGAGAGAAAGGGTAAGAGAATCTAATATAGCCTAAGTGCAATGAGCATCCATTCCTTGATTATCTGTACACATCTTGGAGTTCGTGCACAACTACCACTGGGATTACCAAGCACAGATCCTAGGTACACTACTGGGTTACCAAGTAGTCACACTTAAATGCTCGTAATCAAGTCATACTCATTCTGCATTATTAGGAGTTTAAGGATGAGAGATTATTAACTAGGAAAGTAGTAAATAACAATTAACTAAATAAATAACAAAGTGAATGCTACAATGATGAAGTAATCTCGATCTTTATTTCCGATCATGTGCGTGTCCAAGTACGTCACACTTGAATAAAGGATGTTGTACAATTACATTCACCACACGATGGGCAAACACAAGAAAACAATCTATCTCTGGAGGGATCAAACTACCAGAGTTTAGCTACAATCTACTCTCCATTCCTCAAAAAAGGGAGAGCTACTTCTTATTTATAGACATTGCAGTGAATTGTGATATCGCCACCCATGCGATATAATAAAAACTCGTCCTTGAGGTACAGTGATTACACAGTGGATAGGTATGGGATTATTGGATGGAAAAAAATGATGCCATAGTGTGGGAAGAAAACAAAAGAAAGACACAACATAGTAAATGCTACAAGTACAACAACTTGGAACTCATGTAGTTCCTGGTGGCGGTGGCTCCTCCATGGGCACTTTCCCTTTGTCATGTGCTCCAGGCTTTGAAGTTTGATGGCATTGAAGTATGGCCTAGAGCTTCTCTTCTTTGGTCCAAGGGTCTTGTGCCATCCATGCTAGTGTTCCAATGTTTGATGGAGTTGGCATTTCCCACGGACAGGGTAGTTGCAGGAACATTTGGTTTCCTTTGACATACCATGCCATGAACACCCATTATTTGTCCTCATAGGCTCTGGCTTTATCTTTGTATTCGTGAAGATCTGTTAGCCGTCGAGCCAAGTCGGTTGCAACATCTTTTTTTCCTTGGTAGCTAGCTTTCACCACCTCAAGTTTAGAATTTACAACATCCATTTTTTCTACCAGCTTCTTGTGTTCTGCAAATTCTACTTCATATTTG
Organism: Gnetum montanum; assembly: GCA_015680685.1. NCBI lineage: Eukaryota > Viridiplantae > Streptophyta > Gnetopsida > Gnetales > Gnetaceae > Gnetum > Gnetum montanum. The sequence goes on from MNCI01029685.1 coordinate 29,414, forward strand.
ATGTGGTTGGAAGCTACCTGCTGCTCGAGCTCTATTCTCGAGCACCCTGCTGTTAACATGGCAAGGTTGGCATATCTGAGGTTTGCCAACTCCATGTACTCTATCAAGTCCTGAATCTGCAGGTCTTGGTTCTTAACTTCCACTTGGTGAGCGAAGGCGTAGGTGTCCAATATGGCCCCCCAATTAGTGTGTTGAGCACTGATAGTGTTGATTTGGGCCTTGGCCATATGGATTTCCTTTTCCAGGATCTATTTATACATCCCCACTGGATTGCATAAGTGCTCCTTCAACTTCTCATGTCGTTTAGCCTCGTTCTGCCATGCGCTTATCTCAATTGTTGACTTTTGGCGAATAGCGCGTACCTCCTCCATTGAGAGGGTTTGATTTTCTCTGGCTAAATGACTTACGTCTCGGTTGACCCAAATGAATTTTTCTCGTAACTGATGAAAGTATTCATCGAGAACGGTTTTTTGTTTCTCCACAATAGTCAACTAAAGGTTTTCTACAACCAGCTACTTGTTTTCTTCTTCTAAGGCCTTGAGTGCCTTAAGATGCGCATGGGTTTGCACTTTTGCTACTGAGGCATCCCAAATAGCCTTCTCTTTCCCTCAACCACCCTTTTATTCTATGTGATTAACTTTGTTAGTTGCTCAGTTCTAAAGTTATCTAACTGGTCTACAGGAACAATTTGCAGAGGATCCCATTGTACTGCTTGTAAGGCCACAAGCTGCTCTTGTAGTTTCTGCACTTCAGCTTTAGCATGCTCGGACCTTACTTCGGATATAACTAGCTTCCCCTTTGTGGAAATGAGGTCTGATTGAATTGCTGTGACATCTTGAGGAATGTCAAACAAGGACGTTAGGACTTGCCCTATTTGTAGCAATCAATCAAGCACATCCTCATGTTCCGTAGGAGTCATTGAGGTTCTGGCCAGAGTTTGAGCATCCTATGCTCTTGAGAGATCTGCCAGTGGCACAATAGGCACATTGAAGTATTCTTTGATGTGGTCTGTGACCACTTCTACAGCTCCCGTGACATTCTGGTGTTGCATGACCATCATTGTGGCCCCTTCACCAATCTCTAACTGCACTTGAAAAGATGTCGTGTTTCTTGAGATCTGTTGCGACCATCTACTTTCCCCTCCTTCTGTTTGAATGGATACTTTCCCGCTTATGCAATCTAATGAAACCATAGGCTGTATGGCATCATCAATGATGCGGAAGAGGTTTTCGTTATCACAACTTCCCCAATTGACTGTCTCAGCAATGGCCTTAAGATGGCTCATTGATGGTCTGTAGTCTTGCGGTGGTGGCGTCTGATCCTGGCCTGTGCTAGGCCCTGCTTCTTGTTGTTGGCTGGGACCCATCACTGAAGGTTGACTAGGTCTAGCCATCTATTCTTCTTCTTGTTCGGGTCCCAACTCTTCACCAGTGCTTTTCCTTGGAGCTGGCACCTTTAGCAATTCAGCATACAAAGTAGTCTAGGCTTTTCGAGGATGTCATTGGTGTATCCCCAAATACCAGCATGTTGGCAAAGCTTTTTGATAAGATAGGGGAAATGCAGCGCCATCTTCCCTATCTTTTGTTCTTTGAACCACCTCAGGATCTCCATCAAATATAGATGGGGTAGGTTAGCGTTAACCTTTCCCATCAACACTACACATCCTCTAGCCACATACATGGATATTCTTTTCAAGTATTTTGTGGGGAAGAGGTGATATGTCCCAATTTTGAAGTAAACCATCTCTTTCTTCATCAATTCACCAAATTCTTTATCTCTACCATAAGCCTTCTCCAACCAATCCTTTCGCACATCGGGGTCTGAATAGGTGGATAACCGAGCAACTTGGGGCCCTGTATTCGAAAGGTTTAACACTTCTGAAATAGCCTGCGCAGAGAAGTCAACTATTACACCACAAAGATTAACAGTGGTGCCTTACTCCCTATTGTGCCAAAATTGGTATGTCTCTCCTAGGTACCAGGCACTTCTTTCAGAGAGGATAGGCCATAAGGGAGACCCTTTGAGGTGATCCCTAATAGCCTCAGGAGCGAACTCTGCAAAAGATTTGAAGTTTAACTCCACAATCACCGCAACGAATGTGGACTTCTCATGGATAGCCTGAACACAATCTAGGAGCAACGTGAGTTGTTATCCCAACTCAGGTGCTGTAGCAGCTCCTCCTTCTGCCTGCCCGAACCATTTGGTAGGAGGTTCGTCTTGATGAATGATGAATGATTGCTCCTCCTATTCTGCATGTTGTCCAGCAGGACCTTATTTTCCACCTCTCCAAGATCATTTCTTTCCACCTTGAGCAGGACCCTCCTACTATGCACATTTCAGGGCCATCTGCAATCACATGGGTCAAGCGTTAATAAGGTTTTTCTCTAAGTCAAGTTATAGCTTACCACTTGCCTTTATTAAAGATCTTATGTTATAACGTGTGACTGTGCCTGAAATTTTATAATAATGAGTCCTATGAATTAGGTGGTTTCCATTTTTAATTTCCTGGTATACCTAAGGATTATATGATTTTTAGGCACAATTAGTCTAAGTGTTAAAGTTAATTACCCTAATTGATGTTCTTTGGGTGATGATAAGTTTCAAAAAAGTTAGGCACTTTTCGACAAGTTTCCCTCCCCCACGACTAAGCTAAACACTTCGGGTTCAAGTAGGTTCAAATAGAATTAATATCGGAGTACCAGCGAGCAAGATATGAGGAAAAAGGCAAGGGTCACTCAATTGCAAGTTGCAGAGAAAACTTTCAAAAACTGCCTCCTTGTGAATGCCAAAATGATGCTAAGTGTTGCG